>WFMF01000156.1:162056-216873 GCA_011033025.1 Beroe forskalii
GGGAAAAAAGACTGAAAAGCCCCATTTTTCCCTTGACCTTAAAAGGGGAGAACCCCTTTTTTTTAAAAAAGTAAACCCTTGTTAGTGGTTTTAGGGGTCATTATAAAGGGGCCCTGAATTTAATTTTTCCCCAGTTTTTTAAAAAAATAATTTTTTAATTTTTTTTTCCCTTTTCCATTAAATCTATTTTTTGTTTTGCCCCAAAAATTTTATTTTTTAAAATGGGAAAAATTTTTATTTTGGATTTTTAGTGGGGAAATTTGTTTGAATTTTTTAAAGTAAAAAATTCCAATTTTGTCTTTTTTTTTAAAAATTTTTTTTCCCACCTAAAAAAAGGGTTAATTGGGAAAAAAATTTTGGGGATATATCCGAAACCTTTAAAAGTTCATTTTTTTTTACTTAAATAAAATTTGTCGGGACCTGATAAAAGCAAGAGTAAAATTAAAAAGATCTTTCCTTTAAAAAATAAAATGATTTAAAAAATTTTACAAAAAATTTGAAAAATAAAAAAATGGGTCAAAATCGGCCAAGATAAGGGTTGGAAATGAATTTTTGGGGCTCTTGATTATTTTACTAGTAATAATCAATCGAAACTACCCCAAAATAAACACAAAACCCATAAACAGGAAAAGTTGATGGAAAAATTCTTATTAAAACCCCCAAAACCTCCAAGAGCCAATTAAAGATTTTAAATTTTTAAAAAAATAGTCCCGTTTTTTTTAAAAATTAAATTTTTTTTTTCAATTCTAAAAAAGTTTGAGGGGCCCCTTTTTAAACTTTTAAGTTTCCATATTTTCAAAAGTTGTCAAAACCGTCGGAAAATTATATCACCCGACAAAATTATAATTATACGTTTATCAACAGAGATAATTTAGAAAGCCTACACTCCCTAGTGTTCTATAATATATCGTGTATTATCTATTGTAAGGTTTTACTGACGCCATACAAATAAAGAAACGAAGGATGAGGAGGATCAAAATCACGTAAATTCCTTTTTCCCTTTTTTTAAACTAATGAGGAAGCTAATCAGGCAGCTAATTCAGTAATTGGGTGAAATGATCCCAATGACCCACTGATATAAAAGGCATTGTTTCAGCATTGCGAAATGTATCAACTTACGGTATCAACAATGGCCTTGGATGTGTCAGCAACAGCTTTTCTATGTGAAACGGTGTTGATTTTGATTTGTAATTACCCTGTAATTTCGCCTTACACTCCTCAGTGGGTCGAGTGTGTCGCCGGTAACCCCTGTGTTGCTGGCTATAACAGGTTTGTAACTCCGTAGGCAGCACACAATCACACATGTAGCTCAAGTGTACCACCAGGTATATCAGTGTATTATATATAGGCTGTAAATAACGGCCAACAAAACTATACCTCTGGTATCGTCAATTCACCGTTTTAAACCAATAGAATGATATCACAATCAGCCACTTCTTTTGTTCTAACGGATATATTTATTCGCTACTCAGCGACCTTTGGCTGTGTATATAGTCCATTGAACTACAGAAAGATATATTAGGTAAGCTAAAAAGCTGAATGTAATGTGAATCACTAGAACGGTTGGTCGGTTATTGTACAATGCAACTGATTGAGCAGAGGCTGAAGCAGAAGGTAAGCAGCAACAGATACACACTCACACACTCACTCAGTACAAGATAATGGCAGCCAAGTTTCAGCACATTCCACTATCCACAGTACTGAGATAACTTTGCAGCAAGACGAGTGCCATTCGGAAAGAGTACATGAAAAACAACATTTTTCTCTTTTTTATTATTTATATCAAAATACTAATTTGAAGGAGAGACTTCCCAGGCAGAGTCTTATAAGAAAGGTATTACTTTAGCCCGGCCTATGGAAGTATGGGAAAAGGGCCAAAAAATTCAGTCGAAACCGATTTCTCGATGATAAACAAATTTTTGGTAGTTATGCTAATTAAGGGCCGAAGAGATGTGGGTCGAATTGCAAAGGACCAAAATTGAATCAAAATTGAAAACAAATCTTTCAATTGTTAGAGGTCAATAGAACAATTCACTACATCAGATTTTGCAGTTTGGTGCCGGTCTCGCGCTGGTTTACTATTATTAAATTAGTTTTGCAAAATGTGTTGGATATGAGTAAGCGATTCTCAAAATTTCATGGCATTTGTATTGACTTTTTCAATAACTGAGTTTTAAAAGTATCATACACGCAATTGTCAGCATTTATGACGAAAAACACGTTCTTTAATCTGGCCTTGCGTCCGGCATGAAACTCTAAAAGGCACAAAACTTTCGTTTATGGCGTGAGTCCAGTGGCAGTCAGCCGGTAGCAATTTGATGTGTTGGCCCTATTAAGCTATTAGGAAAAATGTTCACACTGACCATGATTAAATTACAAGGCTGCTCTTTGTCCCATGCTGAGATTAGAACATGTGACTCAAATAATTCTTATTCAAGACACAGGCCACATCAAAAAACGCCATTTCCAAGAAATTGAGGACTAAAGACCACTTAACAATATCCAGCCATCTATTATTATAATCGAGAGAGGTAGTTATAAGTAGGAGCTTTCGCTCTCCCAGAAAATCTGACACACTAGGAGTTGAAAACCCGCGATTTTTTGCAGGATGGCAGAAAAAAGGTGTCTCCGTATTGCTACATTCTTTTTTTTTGCGTAAAAGGCTTAGATTTTCCGTAATTAATGCTCAAAGTTGGACAAAGGGTCGCGAAAAACAAGATCGAGTTATAGGTTTGATTCACCAGTTGCGCGCGCTATGGATACAAGCGCTAGCGCGCGCAAAACTGCACGTGCATTTTAACGAAAAATCTACCATTTCGTTATTGTGTATTTTGGAAACGTTTCCACTGTTGAAATTTATAATTTACGTTCCCAATGGAATTTTCGAGTTCGCTAAAAAGTATACGACTGCAGGAGACTATCAATATTTTAGGAGAGGAGAAAAGGTAAGAGTTGAAAATTTTGTTCCATAGTGAACATCAGCGATAATTCATTCATGTGAAGATATTAATTGTTGTTTCGATGGTTTGCTGCGATAAATCGACGGCATGAATAATTCATATTTACTGAAGCTAGAAGTGGGTTATAAACATATAAAATTGCGGACAATTTTGATATCAATGAGCTTGGATTCCACTTTGTTGCCCATCTATTCTCCTAATCTGAACTTTAGATTAAAAAACATTGTTCTTGAGTTCTTCTCAATTACCAACTGTTTACTCGAGCTAAATATACAATCGTATATTTTTTTCATTTATTTTCAAAGCATATGTGAATATTTCGGAATTTTCGTTACGTTGCACCCCCACCCCCAGTAACAAAAATTGCATCAATGACATACTTAGAGTTAGATATAAAATTTGCATTTCCAAACTTTAAAAACGCAATTGATCATGTTTCAATTTCATACGTTTTACAAAAATTTGTTTTGTCATTAATTTCTATAATTCAATATTTACGAAATCTGCGTTGTGATCCATGAATTTTGAAAATACTGTGTATGTCCATATTTTAAGAAACCAGGGTCTTGGTTAGGGCAATTATATGTTACCATTGTGGTACTCTGTAGCCAGCATTGAAATGGTCGGGTGTCCTGTGGCTTCAAAGGCCCAACGGGCCTTTCTAGTAAAATATACTACATCTACATGGTCACGCATTCAACACTATAATTCATCACACATTTCTACATTAGCCTCCCTTACACAACGGAACTGTGATTGGGTATACCATCATCTCGAATGAGGGAAAACTAAAAAGCCGAGAAATTCACAATTTCAGTTCTCAATGTAATTTTCGAGTTTAGTAAAAAAAACTTTACGGCGAAAACTATTAACTCTTATCACTATTATAGGAGAAAAGGTAAGAGTTGAAAATTTTCTTTCATTGTGAAAATCAGCGACAATTCTTTTATATCAAGATATTTGTAGTTTGCTGCGAGAATTTTACGGAAGGAGGAATTCGGTTTTATTCAAGTTAGAAAAGGGTTATAAGAAGGTAAAAATGCGGAAAATTTTGATTTCAATTTTCAATGAAATTTTCGAGTTCGGTGAAAAGCTTTCGGCGGAAAACTAGACCAATATTTACTTGTTTACTCTTATCACTAATATAGGAGAAAAGTTGAAAATTTTGTTCCATTGTGATAATTAGCGATAATTATTTCAATCAGCGATAATCATTTTATATCGAGATATTTGTAAATTTTGCAATATTTTTATACAATCACATAATTTGAGGTTGATGACGGAGTAGAATTCCAAATTATTCCCAATGTCAGTTTATCAAATCAGATTTATTTATTTAAATCAGCTTCTTTTATTTTGTCGCAGAGACTATAATTATCATTAATCAGTAGAGATATAATTTGTAGTTTCGATGGTTTGCTGCGAGAATTCGACGGAAGGAGGAATTTGATTTCAATTTTCAATGAGCTTGGATTCGAATTCATTGCCCATCTATTCTCCAAATCCAAACTTTATCTCTTTATGTTCTTAAACCATTAAAAGTACTTATTATTTACTGTGTCCTTGACGTTAATTCTCAATCGTAAAATTTTCTCTATTTTAAAAATCATTCTCAAAGCCTCATGTAAATACTTCGCAATCTCGTTACGTTGCACTGCCACCCCCAGTAACAAAAAATTGCATCAATGGGTAAGTGCGTGTTCGAAATCCACTTCCAAACTTTGAAAAAAGCAAATGGATCATATTTCAACTTCATAGACGTTTAAAACATTTGTTTTGTCATTAATTTCTATAATTTGTTCATATTTATGAAATTTTCGTTGTGATTTATCAATTAAGGCTGAGGGTCGGGCCTTCTAGAAACGGTTATATCTTGAACAAATGATCGAATACTTAAATCTCGAAATACGACCGTAAGAACCGTTAAAAGTGTCCCTAATCATTAATAGCAAATATATAGCATAAAATGAATCGTGCATTGTCAGCAAGAATTTCATTTAGAGCTATCATAGAAGGCCTGAGTAAGCAAATGAGGCTCGACAGTTTACTAAAGCAAGCACTTTTATTAAGCACCTTTAAACACCTTTAAGCACCTTCCATTTTTCACTCCTGCTGACGACGGTAATGACATGATTTTTGAAAGCTTCTGATGAAAACTTCCTTGCATCAGTTAAACCGTTTAAACTTCTACCTCTTGAGATTTACTAACGAATAAGAGGGTCGAATTGTTGATTTTCACGCGAAGCTTCAGCCGAGTCCGACAATTTGTGCCTATAACACACGATCCATAGCTAGTTAATTGTATTTTGTGGGTACAATTGTACTTAATAGGCAGGCAAATAAGTTAGGTTTCGATCCTCTGCTCGTGCAACAATTTTGTAATATCACACTCAGCGTGACCTCGTGCGATGATTCAAATTATCACACTTGGCAGCGACTCGTGCAATGAGTTCTATCAACGCTTCAGAAGCTATTCTCAAAGCATATCATTTTATAATCATCAGACATAATTCGCTCAGACTGATGGGCCGATGAACAATTATTCTCTGTCTATTTTGTAAATTTTAACCAACACTACTGTAAACCCACGTCTCGCAACCCCACACTCAAATTAATTGCTATTTTCCTTTTTGCAACTGCATAACTATGTTTCAATTCCGAGTTTTAAATCTATATACCCATTGAACCTAAATTGAACCTTAATAAACCACTCGCCACTGAACAGTAGCTTTAAAGCAGTGAGTTATCAATAATTATCACACTCGAAATTAACCCACTTGCAGTTGCACTGGATGGAAATGAAGTTAATTACATGAATTCGTTCCACCAGAGTGTGTTGCAACCATGCCAGCTTTCAATATTTTCCATGACCCCCGCTCCGGCTATTGGTGGTGATCCTATTAAGCAAATAATATTATATTGAGTATAAGTGGGGTATCAAAGTAAAGTTTTACTCTGAGACACCTCAACCACTTTTAAAACTAACGCTCAATATCACCACCGCCCATATCGAGCATAATCATTATAACATATAATGTATTTCGTGGTCGCGCTCAACAAATGTAAGCAACCCACAACCGGTGTTTATACCATATTAGAGGCTGACAGAATATCTTTGTGGGGTTTCAAGACAATGCCATACAAAGTAGAAAGCCTTTTCCAGTATAAAGAATATGAGGCACTGAAATTCGGGGTCTGAGAATCGGGAAGCAACCACTGATCACAATATCATGTATAGATTACAGCTCACGGGATCATTTCAAGTTGAATTTTCATGATAAATATTTAATATGATACATGAGTTAGAAATTGTCTTCGTTAATATTTAACCATAATAACTTCCCCTATTTCTAATACACGATTCAAGTTTAATTCTACGTGTGAAATGATATTGGCGACCCATCAGCTTACCGACAGGTCCCTTTGACATTTGCAAACTTTGACAATCAGGGTGCAAGTTGACAGTCAACTCACAATCTGATTGAGCGGTGGATCAATATAGGATAATCAAACACCCTTAGGATACGTTTATATGAATTATCACACGAGCGAAGCGAGTGTGATAATTCGAATTATTGCTCGAGCCGAAGGCGAGTGTAATAATTCAATATCACTGAGCCGAAGGCGAGTGTGATAATTGATATAAACGTATCCTCAGGGTGTTTGATTAATCTATTATATAACGTGAGAAACGGGCGGAGATATACACTGGTTTTTCCAATAAAAAAGCAAATTTAGATAAAAATCCTTTGAGCTAAAGAGTATAGGGCCTGAAATTTATTTAGGAAAATGTCAAGATTGGCCAGGAATCTTACATTAGATGGTGAAGAGTGGCTATTTAAATTTGCCTTCAAAGTATGAATAAAACGTTAATCCGGAATCTTTATAAACTTTGCTCAGATCTTTTGATTCCAAGGTACTATAAAAGTGATCGTCGATTGAAATGTGTAGCAACACCAAAACAAAATTGAAAGATCATTTCCGTGTAAGTGTGTAACGCCGTAACGGATGCACATTTATAGGCAAATTGTAGAGAGGGTAAGTAGGTGCACGGTTGATATATCGACTACCGGGTATACATAAACCCATGAGACCAAAACAAGATGTCAAGATAACAAAATAAATGTATACACTGCTACACTGATGTATCCTAATGGAGTGAGAGCAAGTGGTCTTACTGGCACGTGGGTGCGCGGCTCATATAATGACAAACAAGGTATACATAAACTCATGAAACCAAAACAAGATAACCTAATACGTATACACTGATGTATGATCGTAATGGAGTGAAAGCAAGTGGTCTTACTGGCACGTGGGTGCGCGGCTCATATAATGACAAACAAGGTATACATAAACTCATGAAACCAAAACAAGATAACGTAATACGTATACACTGATGTATCGTAATGGAGTGAAAGCAAGTGGTCTTACTGGCACGTGGGTGCGCGGCTCATATAATGACAAACAAGGTATACATAAACTCATGAAACCAAAACAAGATAACATAATATGTATACACTGGTGTATTGATTTAGATCAAGTGGTCTTACTGCTTTACTGGCACGTGCGTGCGCGGCTCATATAATGACTAACGTGAACGGTGAATGCATAAACAAGATAACATAAGATGTATATTGTATACACTGGTGTATCGTAATGGAGTGAGAGAATTGACTAAAAGTCAGATTGAAATGATTTTACATAGTAAATAAATACGAATAACAAAATTCTAAAGTTTTGATTTTTGGGGTGTGATAATTTTTCAAAGGTGTGATAACTGTTCTTTGAGGGGTGTGATAACTGTACAGTTATCACACACCTGGAAAAATTATCACACCCCAAAATTTCGAAAATTTTAAAATCTTATGAAAATTATTAATTGACCCCTAAACTCCATTTTTGAAGCCGTTATATAACAAAAATTATCGGAGCAAGAATTATATAACGATCGTTATATAATATAATTTATAAATACAACAAATCAGAATGTCGGGATTCTATCACATAAGCTAATTATACACTGCCAAGTGTAGGGTGTTTTGAGGATTATCACACGAGCAGGAATGTAAATTGCCAAATGTAATTGCTAGTCCATTTTAATTATCAATTTGAAAAATATTATAATATTTATATGAAACAAGAATTGCGCCTGCACCGACACAATTATTGTTGTTCCCGTAGACCGTATACAGGCGCTTAATTTCCCTCCCCCGCGGTGCTTGATGTAACCTTAGCATCATAATAAGATAATACAAAACGCAGTCGTTATAAAGTAATAATGAAGTAATAAGAATATAAATATTGTTCCGATGCGCGTGCTGCGCGCGACCACCGAGAACACGAATTGGCACGTGCCATATCTTCTAAAATTCGTGCGCGCGCGTTCGTTGTTGTACTCAGTTCGTTGTAGATTTCGCGCCATTTTGTTGAATTGCTTTACGTTTCGCATCGATTTTTGTCACCGTTTATTCACGCGATGCATTTTCTTGAATGTTTATACTAATTTGCAATATCACTTTTTATCTGATTTTCAAATTTCGTGCTTTTGTTTTCTGTTTCAATGCTGTCTCTTGTTCCAAAAAGCAATAATCGTCTTTCACAGCGAATAGTATTTCTCAAACTTAGTCGAATCCAGCAGAAAGTCTAATAGTTATGCAGTTTGGTACTAAACCTAGTGCAAAACCGAAACCTTTTCCTTCAATCCACTGCCCAACTCACACCTAAGATTTTAACTTTTTAAGACACGAATTCTTCAACAGCCTAATTAAATTTAGAACTTATCATAATTTAGGAGTTCGAGCATGCGGCACGGATGGGCCAGATCAACCTATAAGATTTATACTTTTGACAACCGACAGCTCCATGAGTAAAGAAATTCGTTATTTTGAAGATTTATGTGATATGGGGACGGAGGGACGGAAGGACGGAGGGAGGGAGGGACATTTTCACGACTGATATTATAAAGGAGCAATCCGGGCACTTTCCAGAAATTACAGTAGTTGTATTGTAAATCTGAACCTCATATACACATATCCTATTTCTCACCTTCCAAAACCACGATCTCTGCCAACCCTCTCATTTGCCTTTTTGTATTCACAAAAAGGCCAATGGGGAGGGAAAAAATACAATACAATATCACTTCACTATGATAAGGTAAAGATTTGATTGATACATAGAAAGATAGAATGATGATTTTGGAGTTTTCTTAGATAAAGCATGTTCATCAGTACATCTATAGAACTTCTATAATCTCCACCTTTGAATATATTCTTACGAGTTGTATTTATGATCGATGTAACAAGTGTGCTGAATTTATTAATTTACCATCAAGTTGGACTGACCATGATTGGCTTACGTGAGAATAATGCTCAACGGCTAACGGAGGACCCTAGCCCAGCAGCTGATCAAATTCTGAGAAACTCTTCTTTTCCCTAAAAAGACTAGGAAGACCATCTGTCCCATGAGTAAATAAGTTAATTTTCCACTTTCTGGGAGAATCAAAGGAATATTAAACGGACGGCTGCAGAATGGAGAAACGGCCATCTTACAATTTTCTGCGGTAAAAGCAATTCGAGATTTTTGATAAAACTGAGTAGAAAAATTGATTTTAAACCCGCTGTTTATAATCTAGTCTGGAAATATTAGAATAGAAACTGCACAAACTAACTGCTACAGGTCTTCCATTTCGCAAGTCATTTCTAAACATCCGAAAGTATAAATCATTCTCAACCTCTTAGCTGTACGTACGTAAACATTAGAACATTGATAGGTCGATATTAAATAATCAACTTGGTACTTGTAACCATCATCAATCAATCACGAACTAAATAACGTGTTACTTATCGTAAGTCCATTAGACACGATATTAACAATTTGTGTGTCCATTGTCAATTTTCCACATGTGTGGCTAACTACTGGCGCCCAATTTTTGCTTCATTCGCTGAGTAAGCATTGAAAAAAGAATGTCGAAATGATACTTGACTGACTTGACTGACTTGTCTGACTTGACTGACTCGACTGACTCGACTGACTTGACTGACTTGACTGACTTGACTGACTTGACTGACTTGACTGACTTGACTGACTTGACTGACTTGACTGACTTGACTGACTTGACTGACTTGACTGACTTGACTGACTTGACTGACTTGACTGACTTGACTGACTTGACTGACTTGACTGACTTGACTGACTTGACTGACTTGACTGACTTGACTGACTTGACTGACCTGACTGACTTGACTGACTTGACTGACTTGACTGACTTGACTGACTTGACTGACTTGACTGACTTGACTGATCTGACCGACCTGACCAACCTGTCAGTCATGACTGACCTGACTGACTTGACTGACTTGACTGACTTGACTGACTTGACTGACTTGACTGACTTGACTGACTTGACTGACTTGACTGACTTGACTGACTTGACTGACCTGACTGACTTGACTGACTTGACCGACTTGACTGACTTGACTGACTTGACCGACTTGACTGACTTGACTGACCTGACCGACCTGACCGACCTGACCCTTGACTGACCTGACCGACCTTGACTGACTTGACTGACCTGACTGACTTGACCGACTTGACTGACTTGACTGACTTGACTAACTTGACTGACTTGACTGACTTGACTGACTTGACTGACTTGACTGACTTGGACTGACTTGACTGACTTGACTGACTTGACTGACTTGACTGACTTGACTGACTTGACTGACCTGGACTGAATTTGACTGATTTGACTGACCGACCTGGACCGACTTGACTGACTGACTGACTTGACTGATTTGACTGGACTGACCTTGACTGACTTGACCGACCTGACCGACCTGACTGACCTGGACTGACCTGACTTGGACTTGGACTTGACTGACTTGACTGACTTGACTGACTTGACTGACTTGACTGACCTGACTGACTTGACTGACCTGACTGACTTGGACTGACTTGACTGACTTGACTGACTTGACTGACTTGACTGACTTGACTGACTTGACTGACTTGACTGACTTGACTGACTTGACTGACTTGACTGACCTGACTTGACTGACTTGACTGACTTGACTGACTTGACTTGACTGACTTGACTGACTTGAATGACATAACTGACTTGACTGACTTGACTGACTTGACCGACTTGACTGACTTGACTGACTTGACTGACTTGACCTGACTGACTTGACTGACTTGACTGACTTGACTGACTTGACTGACTTGACTGACTTGACTGAATTGACTGACTTGACTGACTTGACTGACTTGACTGACTTGACTGACTTGACTGACTTGACTGACTTGACTGACTTGACTGACTTGACTGACTTGACTGACTTGACTGACTTGACTGACTTGACTGACTTGACTGACTGACTTGACTGACTTGACTGACTTGACTGACTTGACTGACTTGACTGACTTGACTGACTGACTTGACTGACTTGACTGACTTGACTGACTTGACTGACTTGACTGACTTGACTGACTTGACTGACTTGACTGACTTGACTGACTTGACTGACTTGACTGACTTGACTGACTTGACTGACTTGACTGACTTGACTGACTTGACTGACTTGACTGACTTGACTGACTTGACTGACTTGACTGACTTTACTGACTTTACTGACTTTACTGACTTGACTGACTTAACCATGTTTGAAGGATTCAAGAACGAACCTAAGCCAGCATTATTCATCATTATGCAACCTTTCCTGGAACTATTGCATCACACAAACCACGGGAGCCACGGGAGCCGTGTAATTCTGCGTTGAATGAAAACAATGTGAACACATGAGAATGGTGGCCGAAAGTGTGAGAACGAGGATACACACCGTACCTTTTGTCTTGAATGTCTCATAAAATCTGATTAGGTGCACGGAACACGTGTAAAAGATTTGATGAAACACGAAGTCAATACGAAATATTGTCCCACACTGAATAACAGCCTATGAATATAACCATAAAATCCCCATCACAGGAAATTAAGCACCCAGAAATTTATTAAGCCTACCCGAGCCTACTTGTTAGAGGAAATCGTACCTTAGGAAGCTCAGACACGCTATGATAGTGTGGAATCGTTTAATTAGGCATAAAGTGATACAGATCACTGCACTCTTGCTATGTTTTACCTAAAATCTGGACTGCAAAGCACCGCTTATGGTTTTTATTTTGCAGGCCCTCAAGCCTGGTATCCATGTCTCTGATTTTTCAAATTTTGGTAATTCTCAGAATTGTAGGAAAAGGGAAGAAACAGAGTAGTTTCGTATGGGGACGGAAAAGGAAATCCAGCATCCTTGGGTGGGTCTATGGATTCTCCAAAAGTAAAACTTTAGCATCGCTGGTGGTAAAACTGTGATCACAGGAACATGACATTGTCAAATTTGCATAAAATAAGTATGCAACTGTACTGGGTAGAATAGGATCAAACACCTGTAATCACAATGGAGTAATTGACATGCAATATATTTTCTGGAGGCTTTTCAGATGGCAAATCACCACAACCGTGGCATTTGGAACTTAACGTTACAATATTAGTTACTTATTTGATTTCAGTACAAGAATAGGACTGTCCATTCAGATCGAATAACGATGTATTCAATTAGCATAAACCAATCAGCGACCTTTACTTTTACAGCGCCTCATTAAGCCAATAAAATCATGACTATTAATTTGCACGAAGATACCCTTCAAATTTAAGTAGTCCATGCAGCAGGGTATATAAGTATATATAATGTTAGTTGTGGATGTAAGATATTTAAGGTTTCACGCGTCACGGGGTCATGCAGAAGGTGGAATGCGTTATAACCCACCAACTGCCGCTCTCCCACAGATAGATGGAGGGATTTTTAGATGGTTTCTGCCACTCACTACTAATTGAATATATATATACAGCAGTGCTAGAGCTCTCTTGATAACATTTATATCTCGGGGGGAAGCTCTACAGGGATTCCCCCTCGCCTGACTCCAAGACGGAGCACGGCAGGTTGCACCCCGCCACTAGGCACTGCTCAGTGACGTCATTATCAGGGCTCAGAATGGGGAACTGATGACGTCACACCGCCTACTCCTCACAGGCAGCACATACTAATAACGCTAGGGTTACTACAGCCTTCAGTAGACGCATGTTGACAGTTTCACTCTCACTGGAGGGAGCCATCGACTTGCCACTGCTAGCTTACTTGGGCCAGGGTGGCGGAGCCTCCGGTATTGCAACACACGGTGTACATACGGCAGATATACCACACTTGATAATTGGAGTACGTGACGTGGTGGAAACTTAATGAAATAAAGGCTCAAAATATATACAACTAGGGTTACAGCGAACATCTTACAAACCAAAATATATCATATTTCAGCAACACCACGAATTTTTAATACAAAGTTGAGACTTTCGAGAAAGAACGCTGGGGTAAGTAACTGCTATACCTAATATACCAGATATCTCTATATATATATAGACTTATTAATACCCATCAAAGTCTTAACATACGGTAGAGAGAAGCAATTTGTGGAACATGAGAAGGTGTGAGATATGAAATTCTAAAAGGAATATTATTGTATTATTTTCAGTGAATATCTAAAAATTCCGTGGCCTTATTTAATAGGATCGAAATTTGGGGATTTTCTAGAAAAAATTCCCATAACTTTGAACCCCAAAATTCCAGAATTATTGTCCCACTTTAAATATATGTCGTAAGGTAACAATCAGCAGCTGACTTGACTGACTTGACTGACTTGACTGACTTGACTGCTTGCTGACTTGACTGACGACGGCTTGACTGACTTGGCTGACTTGACTGACTTGCGGCGGCAGCTTGACTGACTGGCGGCAGCTGACTTGACTGACTTGCTGCAACTGACGCTTGACTGACTTGACTGACGGCCTGACGGCTGGCGGCTGACTTGACGGCGGCCTGGCACTGACTTGACTGGCTTGGCAACTTGACGGCTTGACGGCTTGACGGCCGGCTTGACTGGCTTGACTGGCTTGACTGACTTGACTGGCAGCCTGACGGCTGACGGCTGGCGGCCGACTCCGGCGGCAACGACTGACTTGGCTGACTTGACTGACGACGGCTTGACTGACTTGACTGACTGAAGCTTGACTGACGACTGACTTGACTGACGGCCAACTTGACTGACTTGACTGACTTGACTGACTTGACTGACTTGACTGACTTGACTGACTTGACTGACTTGACTGACTTGACTGACTTGACTGACTTGACTGACTTGACTGACTTGCAGGCATGGATCCAGCCCAGAATTTTTGGGGGCGTGCAAATTTATTAAGCTCACTCGGCGCCGCTTCGCGGCACCTCGTTCGCACATAGGACGTTTTTGAATATTTGTATAAGCCGGGGTCTGGGGGCGTCAGCCCTTGAAAGCCGGAGGTCTGGAGTATAAAGAAACGGCGAATCAATAGTGTTTGGGCATTGTTTTTTACTTAACAGCGCTGTTGTTGCTGTCGTACAAAATCCGAATAAATATTATATATTAAGAATCAAAAGAGCAGCAGGGGTCTGGGGGCGGCAGCCCCCAGAAGCCAGAGGTCTGAAGTATAAAGAAATGGCAACTCAATAGTGTTTGGGCATTGTTATAAACTTAACAGCGCTGTTGTTGCTGTCGTACAAAATCTCAATGAATATAAAATCAAAAGAGCAGCAGGGGTCTGGGGGCGGCAGCGCCCAGAAGCCAGTGGTCTGGAGTATAAAGAAATGGCAACTCAATAGTGTTTGGGCATTGTTTCCAACTTAACACTAACAGCGCTGTTGTTACTGTCGTACAAAATCTAAATAAATATAAAATCAAAAGAGCAGCAGGGGTCTGGGGGCGGCAGCCCCCAGAAGCCAGAGGTCTGGAGTACGAAGAAATGAGAACTCAATAGTGTTTTGCCAATGTTTTCAACCAGCTCGATCGTTGTGATGCACACAATCTCAATGAATATACTGACAATAAAAATAACGACAGGTATCTGGGGCAGCAGCCCCCAGAAATCAGAGGTCTGGAAATCAATGGGAAATCAATTGCACTGTGCCTGTAATTTGCTACATGTTACATATTCGTTGCTGAAATACTGCAAAGGCAGTAGAGTTTTTGAATCAATAGGATCCTAAATCCTGTTTATGCAGTTTCAAGCCTTCAAGGTTGTTGGGCTGGCATGAAAATATTTCCTGGATGGAGGCCGAAAAATCGTGTATACTTATAGTACACTTTGTACTACTTGATCACCCTTGCCCAACTAATGGCCTGCCAGTTTTAGCTCGTGAGCACTTTTTCACTTCTCAAGTCTTACTTCTTTTTAGTTCATGTATCCCTTTTGTAATAGTTTTGGAGGTGTGAGCATCTTGTTAATGCGTAACGCATAAGTCCTCTGCTTTCTTTCCTTTCCCTTTTGCTTCTAGAAGAAGTGAATGAATGAAATTTTTCAACTAGGTTTAATTTTGGCATTTTGAATTCTTCTCCAGCATCAAATTGCACGCCCCCATGCACGCCCCCAAATTTCTGATGGGGGCGTGCGCACGCCCTCCGCACGCCCCCGTGGATCCATGCCTGCTGACTTGACTGACTTGACTGACTTGACTGACTTGACTGACTTGACTGACTTGACTGACTTGACTGACTTGACTGACTTGACTGACTTGACTGACTTGACTGACTTGACTGACTTGACTGACTTGACTGACTTGACTGACTTGACTGACTTGACTGACTTGACTGACTTGACTGACTTGACTGACTTGACTGACTTGACTGACTTGACTGACTTGACTGACTTGACTGACTTGGACTTGACTGACTTGACTGACTTGACTGACTTGACTGACTTGACTTGACTGACTTGACTGACTTGACTGACTTTACTGACTTGACTGACTTGACTGACTTGACTGACTTGACTGACTTGACTTGACTGACTTTACTGACTTTACTGACTTTACTGACTTGACTGACTTGACTGACTTGACTGACTTGACTGACTTGACTGACTTGACTGACTTGACTGACTTGACTGACTTGACTGACTTGACTGACTTGACTGACTTGACTGACTTGACTGACTTGACTGACTTGACTGACTTGACTGACTTGACTGACTTGACTGACTTGACTGACTTGACTGACTTGACTGACTTGACTAACAAATGACTGACTTGACTAACATATGACTTATTAACGTTTATGGTGTTATGGGATCGACTGGTTATTGAAGAGTTAAGCGTAATCATAAGGCTGAGTGATATTTTAAGCACTTTTTTAACAGTCATGATAAGTGTTAGAATAATGATGAGGAATTGGTCAGTAGGGGGTCAGTTGAGGTTCGCCACGGGTTCAGTAGGGGGTCAGTGAGGGTTCACCAGGGGTCAGCAGGGGCAATGGGCATTGGCATACGTATACTGAGCTGACTGGTAACTTAAACTTCCGTTAGTGGTAACCGTCTGTAGGTATGTCGTAGGTGTATCACAATAACAATAAAATTTATGTTTGAGTTGTGTCGCAGGTGTGTCGTAGGTATGTCGCAGGTGTGCCGTAGTTGTATCACAATAACGATAGAACTTATGTTTGGGTTGTGTCGCAGGTGTGTCGCAGGTATCTCGCAGGTGTGTCGCAGGTGTGTCGTGGATGTGTCGCAGGTATGTCGCAGGTGTGTCGCAATTATGTCGCAGGTGTGTCGCAATTATGTCGCAGGTGTGTCTCAGTTGTGCCGCAGGTGTGTCGCAGGTGTGTCGAAAGGTGTGTCGTCGAAATTCACTATTACGACCCAGTCTTTTCCATGTTTAACGAATCAGCTAAGATCTTCACTGATATTATCAGAATAGATTCACTGGCTAATGGGCACATACACGTTGGTTTTATACCCTCGTCAATTGGAACTTTGGAAATATTCTCTTGTGGTTTTCAAATGGTCCCGTCACAGTACTGAGTACTATTTCATTTTCAAAATAATGTATACAAATTTATAAGCTAGTCCTTAAATAGAGTGTGAAAATCAAATCAAAAGATATGTCCCCCATTTGTGATATAAATTTGCTACATTACTGAAACCTGAAACTTACTGAAAAGGGAGAAAAATTAGTGACAGAGAATCTACCTGTACAAAATGCAAGAGAAAGGAAGGCCAGGAAGAGAGTAGACTTCACTGTCAGCATCTCTGTATCGTTGATTCTTCGTATCACCATCCAAGAAATTCGAATATTACATTCCTGTTCAAAACAATGTCTATATTAAATTCTTTCTCTAAAAATTGACAAATAGGTCATAGATGATTGCACCAATTGTCATTAAGTGGCCACTATGAAGATTTTTATAGTTGCGATACTGATTCATTGACTATGGCAGGAGTTAAGGTTTTTTGTTCCTGGATGCGCTGGTGGCTGGCATCCTAGAGCAAGCTGTTTTCTGGATTTTGAAATTTTGTCTTTAATTTCGAAATCCGAGGAGTTTTTGAAAAAAAGGGCGTAGGGGGTGGTGCAAATTTGGGCCTGCAATGTCCAAGATTGGCGGTGGCCTGTGATGTCTCAAATGGACCTGTTTTGTCTCAAACGGATCTGTGTGGTCTCATTTGGGCCTTTTATGTCTCAAATGGGCCTGCGATGTATCAATTAATCATAATGGGCATACACTGTCAAAAATTGACCAGTGCAGTCTCAAATGGGCTTGTACTATCCCAAATGGGCTTGTGATGTCTCAATTTGGCCTGTTTTTGTTATCAAATTTCTGCTAAAAAGCGGTCCTGTGGTCGGAAAAAGTGGACCTGAAGGTCGAAGGACAGAAAAACCTTCTGGTGTCAGGCATATTATGTACTGTCAGACTTGTGCCAAGCATATAATACCCTACTGTCGTCAGGTAATGATGAGAGAATTGGAAAGTGCTAGGGTGTGCCTGATATCTGATTGCGGATTGGTTTGATCTATGACACTGTAGGATCAGTGGGATGAAGCAGCAACTATAAGGAACTGTGATTCTGAAATGCAATAGGGATATAGTACGACTTTAGGCTTGAAACACCCATTGTACCTCTCCCATGCTTGTTTTAGCGACCGTGTAAGTTTGGTTATACGGTCTCCTCTGAATTACAGTGCGAAAAAAGCTTTTTTCGGTGCAAACTGCAAGCAAAATCCACCACCTCACGCCACGCGTGAGTGGAGCAACCCTCCATTGTGGAGCCTTCCGTTGGGACCCACCTGGCTTGCACTACTAGTCTGACTAGTACCTTTACCTGGAAGCCAGGTGGTACTACTCTTTCGAGTAGCAAATGAGCAGGGGTGCCCTTCTGAAGATTGACTACCTTGGTCCCTTTGGTAAGTTGCCTCTTGGGTATTGTCCTTCTACTATCCAGTACCTCAGGAGGTGTATTTATGGAGGTTTTAATTTGGGATTTTTCGGGAAAATCCCCATTTTTCCACACAACATGACAGTTCAAAATGACGTCATTATCATATTATGTTAACTAGAGTAATGACTTGAGAAAGATACCCAAATTGCAACCTACCAAATTTTTGAACACCAAAATTTCACTCAACATAAATACACCTCCTAAGGTACTTGAATACCTTGGAGTCGATGTAGAGTTGTGCTGCCATGTGTTGTTGGTGTGTGTGTGTGTGTGTGTGTGTGAGAGTGTGAGAGAGAGTTTTAAGTGTCTTCTTGGTAGTTCTCGTATAGAGATTGATGATTCCCTCTAGGGGTATATAACGGGATGAGACCCGTCTGTGGGTTTGTTTAGGCTAGAGAACCCACAAAGACCAGAGTAAGTGAGGGATGATGTGAAGAGTGACGCAAAAAAGACCGCAGACTAAACTTGGCCCGCTGAAAGGTTCAAGGGGTTTACAGGTTGGACCCCTTGGAGGTTGAATGAGGGGATTTGAGTGGTTTGTGACCCTCCAATGCAAGTCTGCTGACCTCAGGGCTAATCCCTTCGGTCTCTGCTCCCACCCAGTGCAAAAAAGTTTAAAATGAAATTTGATTTTATAAAGGAGCACTCAAAAGGGTCGTCAGACCCGAGTGGGAAGAAATAGTGTTGTTTGGTTGGAGAATAGTAGGTCTCAGCTGTTTCCGGTCGGGGTATAATCCGGTTCCATGATCTCAGCTGTGACCGTATACCTTCGATAATGAACTCGGTACGCCTCATCCATTATCCAACTTACATAGTCTCGGCTGTCGCCTCGACCATGTAAGTTGCGGTATACGTTCACCACTTCGAGTTCGACATGTAACCGCTTAAATTGGATCTGGATGATATTAAGAAGAACGACAACTAATTACTTTTAGGACTGTTTGTTTGAAAACCCACGGTGGGGCATCCATAAGGGCTTGTACTACTATACTAGAAAACTAGAAAACTCAGCTCAGCAGCTGATAAGCACTAAGAGAGTAAGAGGACGAACCAATATTGATAAGGACTAAGACTTCGACTTGACGATCTACTATTCTACTCTAGGTTCGGAAACTTGGCATCTCTCACACATCAACGGCGTAGTACCTCAGAATGAAAGTTATAAGTATAAACTATACAAAGGACTGGAGTTTAGGAAGTACACTTAATTAAATGGCCGATCGAAAACTTATGAATACGAAACAGTCGCCTACTCACAATATCACTCACATTCTCTCGGGAGTAAGGACGGGACTGGAGGTCTTGAGTTGTGTGCCTCCTCGTACTCCTAGGAGCTCCTCACATGAGGTCATGCGAGCTCCTCACGCGTGTCACGCCAGAGCGTCACCAGATCTACTCAAGGTAACAATAGAAGTCGGAATCCATTCTTGGTTCAATCTATTGATAAACTTGCCATAGAATGATCACAAAAATGTGGAAGGGAATGTTTTGAAAAATAATGAACTGTGATTGACAAACATGTGACGTTGGTAAGAACTCACCCACAACTACCACTTGAGTAGAAGCTCTGATCACATTCCCGTCAATTGAAACGTCACAGAAGTAGGAGCTGGCGTCAGACGGACTGACACTATCCAGTTCCAGCACACTCGATGTGGGCCTGCCTGTGTCAACCCTGCAAGAATTAATGCACATTTAGAGTCAAGAAAGAAAGAAATACTGAGTTTCTCATCTTATCCAATGGGGGCCATGGGGTGAGCAACTTCAATAGTATTATTTGTGGAGTTAACGGGGTGACTTTGCTCGTTCTATACAGTGACAAAGGCTTCAATGGATTAAGGTCAAGTGCATATATTAAGGTAATGGGTGTTTTTGTTATTAAACTATTAGTAGCTACATTTTGGACAGTCAATGAATAATTCAGCTGAGGAATGCTGACGAAGTCAGATTAAACCGACCTGATTTAGGAGTCCCCTTTGTACCAGGTAATGGAATCAGGAGGACTTGAGAAGCCAGAAACGGAGCAAGTTAGATTTTCTGCCCCTCCTTCAGCAAGCGTCAAACCAGGCAATGCAACTTCTGAAAATGATTATATACTAGGCATTGGTTACCAGGAGGCGGTAACCAGGCAATGCAATGGTTACCAGGCAACGGTTACCAGGCAATGGTTACCAGGCAATGGTTACCAGGTAGTGGATACCATGGCCATGCAGTGGATACCAGGCTAGGTAGTGGTCACCAGATGAATAGGCGATGGTTACCACTTACAAGGTCATTGTTACCAGACTAGGTTCATTGAATATCAGGGTTCAGGATGGTTACCAGGCAATGCTACCTCTGAAAATGGTACATGAAAAGAATTAAGTCAAACCGTAAGAAGTTCAGTCCAATCTGTATTTCTGAAGACTGTAGAAAAGGCTTAAAAGTTTAAAAGTTTTGGATTTCAGTCTTAGGTCATACTACAATAAAAGGTGTGGCATTTGGGATTTAAAGTTAATACTAATTTAGGTATACAATCAAATTTGAGGTTTTGCACTAATGACATTTTGCACTAATGAAGTAATGACATTTTGCACTGAAGATGATTAATTGAAAGGTCAGCTCGTTGTGGTTATTCGTGTTATTCTGGTGTATTACTACTAAGCTACTATACAACTCGGGAATAATTGACTTTTATGCTTGTATATTTATACTCATATATTAATTCTATATATGTAGTTGTACGGAACGAGAAATACTTTGATTATCAAGCTTTTAAAACGTTATCGCTTAAAAATGGCTTTTCGGTCATAACTGCGCTCAAAACTGGAGCTCAAAAACAAATCTAAACTTCACTGAGATATTGCTTTTATCAAGCTCTAAATATCCTGAAAGTTTCATCAGGTGGTTTCATCGTTCCGCGTCGGTCGAATGGACTGATCAAATGAAAATGCGCCCAATAAATTTTTAGGATGATGTCCTCGCAAAACAGCAAGCGCGAGCAATTGTGTGCGTCTTTCATTTGATCAATCTATTCGATCGACGCGGAAAGATGCACAGGTGCCTCAAGTTTGCTCAAAAACCTCGGAGGATGCATAGATTTGCGTTTAAATTCTTAAATTGGTATTGCATTTAGAATTATAGTGTATGTCATAACAAACGCACGCTATAAAATGCGTGTAGTAACACGACTCTATGCATGTAGTACCTACTACCCTTTAAATCGCTCACAACCTGTCGTGAAACTATAACTACATTTTACGCAATATCAAGATTTTGATTTTTGTGACGAAAAGGGCGTGGCCCGGCGCCCTGGCCCTAGAAAGTCCAAAGTCGCCACAAATTTTCACAAGTCATCTCCTCAATGCCCTCTATAACCTGGAACCACTTTTGGAGTCATTTAGGTTGCACCTTTAAACCCTTCAAAATCTCCGTTCTCATTTTTTTTGGCGTTCCATCACCTTTGCGCGTTCCCAAATCTGCAATTCATGCAATTGCGCTGCAAAACCAATTATCTCAGCGCGCGCAATTTATTTTCAGACCAAATCTCAAATTTACGCCGCGCACTATATCAGGAGGTATTTCTCGAAATCGGCGTAAGTAATTATCGCGTTGGATAGAGTATTTCTCATTTCCAATTTTATTCACTGTGGATGGCGGCCATATTGGTTTGTGTTCTTAAATTTATGTGAGTCATTCTCACAGGGAATTTTGTTTCGTTTTCACGTTCGTGCTTTCTTTTTTAATTCCTGTTTCAGTGTTCACAGGACACACTTGAGCGTCTATTTTTTCAAAGATTCTCATTCGATTTTTCATGTGATTCCTTTGATGTGTATGTGTACGATCATTCCATACGACTTGGGGACTTGGCAAAATTTTGATTTAATTCAATCATATCATCTCATGATCAAAAAATAAGATCTGCTGCCCAGATCATATACTATCGACCATTCACCATCAAGCTTTTTCCGAAGAGTTGTTGTCGACCAATCAGATTACTCCGGCAATATGTGCACATTGTATGAATGAACTTACTGTGACTTACTTTTGATGACCTTTTTCCTCATAGACCTTATTGTATTTTGTGTAAATGTAATTCACAAAATTTCAGTTTAAAAAAGCTGTGTGTCCTGACTTCCTGAAGCGTTAGCTGGTCGATTGTTGAAATTTTATTGAGTTATTAAATTTGAATGTCGATTGCATCGAATTTCAATTATATCAGTATTTTAGAAGGGATTGTTTCATTTTAATTCGTACTCATTCACCAAACAAAAGACCTCTGTCTTACGATTTGGGGGTACTTTGGGGATATTTTTGGGAATATTTGCCCAATTTCAAATTTTATCAGGAACGAAAATATATTTTAAGTCTGCAAAAGATTTTTTAGTATTTTGGTACTGGTATAACATTTGCCCTTATTACGCTTATTTTGCTTTTTTGAACGTATTGAATAAATCTTTAGATTCAAAATTTCTTACTCCTAGCATTGAAATGATGGCAACGATGGTGCACCACGAGCTGAGCAACATTGAGAGTTGAAAAATGTCAATCCGAGGCAGTTATGAAGCCGGTTGTGACGGCCAGAGCTACCGAAATTGTAGTAGCGTGGATTAGCCATTGATGTGTTAAAAACCTTTCATTGAATAATTAAGGTAATGTTTCGAGTAAAATTGACCGTCAAAATTAAATGCCAAATGGCTGTGGTTAGATATACAATCAATCTGAGTTGGCTAGATATCTGTCTGCATATTCATGGAATAACACTGAATGCTGAGTCACGAGATTTAAAATGTCACGCAATCGATTTAAGGTTTGGTCTCGAGATCTGGAGCTCATGAAAGTTATACTTGCATCCTCGAATATAGTCAGAAGTTTGTGTGATCTGATGATGTGATTCACACAATAGTCTTAGAGACATTTCGCCAATACCAACTCAATTTACTTGTTTATTTACAGATGTCGACTGTCGGAATACCATTCAACTGCTGGATTTCACACTGTGCCAGGGTATTTCACACGTTGTGAGGATACCGACCACTGTTATGGGTCATCGAACTGTTCAAGATTCAAGAAGCGGAGTTCCACTTCATGACATTGGAATAGCCAAACAGTAAGTCTTCAAGGTTAAACACACCCTTTGTCCTTTCATCCAAAGGGCCTTTCAGGGACCTTCGTATTATTGTTAAATCCCAGCTTAAGATTCATTTATTAATTTTTAGATATTCATATTAAAGAATCCAAGAGTGTGTAGCTGGTAGCTCTTACTCCCCAGTCCAGAAAATTGCCTTATTTGCACAATATCCATTTGTATGTTAACTCTGAACATTAATCCAGGCGCCGCGGCACACTCTTGATCCTGTGAAACCATCCGGCCTGGGACACACTATGTACAGATCCTGGGACATCAGATCCTGACACTCTACAGACCCGGGATACACTCTCCTGACCCCGTGGACATTCTCTGGGAGTCTGGGACACCTCCATATTCCTGGACATAGACCGCGGGACTCTACAGATCCTGGACACCCAGATTCCGGAACACCTGCAGACCACGGAAACCCCAGACCTGTAAAAATATAAGAAAGAAGGGACGTTAAAACTGCTGCAACGCCCAAATATTATACACTTTCCCGTAACTTTAATGCATCAAGAAAGTGCCGTTGCGGCCGTTTTAACCCGTCGTTCTTTCTTTCATAAGGGTTTTACAGTAAGAACGCCTTAAAATACGCCGCGGACCATCACAACCAAATCCTTTTTGGTTTGGGAAAAATATCGCCTTTTTCTGTGCCCAGATATTGAAATTTGGCGTCAAATCGCGCGCGTAAATTCGCGTTACCTAGCATTACTGATGACGTCACAATTACGTCATAAAATTAGATAATATCTGAGACCCATTCATTAACACAATTGGGACTATGACCGACAACATATCCAAAAAGATGAAGTTCTGGGGTTGTCCCTTCTCTCTCCACTAGATTCACAAGTTTTGCCATTTTTTGGGATTTTTTTCGTGTCAAGTGTTTCAAAAACAATCGCATATATCTCAATGATGCTGGTGAGCTTAGAACTTTTCAACCATTTTGAAAAAGTACATTAAATTTCCTTTCCACGCTAGGAGGCATTTTTTTCCTATCTCGAAAGCTTCATACCGAAAAATTGCGTTTGAAACGCCTATTTTGGGAAAATCGACATGTGAAATTCTTAGTTTTTGTGACGTCATTATGACGTCATAATCGTGACGTAAAATAGTTTTTAGGGCATTTTTTGCAAGTTCTATCCTTCTACTTTCCAACGCTGGGTCGATGAGCTCTGTATCTTTTACCGTTCCCGAGATATGGCTTTAAATAGGGTATACTTCTTGCACTAAAAGCGTCATCTCTCGTATATGTATCAGCGTCGTAACCCTTTTTAACAAGAACACCCTCAAAGTCAATTTTGGCGATATCAAGTAGTTATAACTCAGCCATTTCTGAACGAATTGATCTCAAATTTTAAACTCGAGCGCGCGCAGCGAAGGCGCGGAAACTCAATTTTCGATTGATTTGATCGTCGAGGAACGTACCGTAAAAATTTTTTGAAATTCGGCGAATCCATGAAAACATATAGTTGGGGCTGGCAAGCGCAGCGATGCGTACGCATCGCGTGTACGATTCGGTGTGAATAAGTTGCTATAACTTGTTCATTTTTATCCAATTGATCTGAAATTTTGACAGTTGCGCCTTTGACCCTCAAAGAAGCGACGTATCGATTTTTTTGGTGAAATCAATATCGGGGAAATTGCCCAAATTTCTTCGTGAAATGTGGGAAATACATGAATTTCTCTCGTTAGAATCGCCGTCAATGCTCGCCCTCGGACCCTTCGGGTCCTCAGGCTCACAACTCCAGGCCTTCGGCCCTCACACTGTTGGGTTCGCCGTCCAAAGCTCGCCCTCGGGCCCTTCGGGCCCTCGGGCTCGCAAACCGCCGCGGGGGGCTTGCCAGCCCCCTGATAAATCGCCATCTTCACCAAAAAGTCGATTTTTCGTCCGTGACGACCGATTTTTCGTTTTTTACTGTATTTTCAGGCTATGACAATTATCGCAATATTACCTGACAAAATCGAAAATTTTGGATCAGAATCATGTTTTTATGACTTACTTTGACATTCTGAACGGTTTAAAGGCTAAAAAATGGGTGGACTTAACTCCGCGGCGGACCCGCTGCGGACCCGGTGGACCCGCTGCGGGTCCGCCGCGGACTCCGCAAGTCACCAGAAAATTTTTTTGGTGGACTTTGGTGGACCCGCAGCGGACTTTTTCGAAACTCCGCCGCGGAGTGGTGGGTCCGCTATGGTCCGCTCGGGCTCCGCCGCGCACTGGTGGACAGTCCACCGAAAAAGTCCACCAAAAAAAGTCCACCAGGGAAAAATAATTGTGGAGGTAAGTCCGCCGCGAGTCAGTGGACTCCACCGGCGGAGTCCACTAGCGGAGTCGAGTCCACTGGCGGACTCCACCAGTGGAGTCCACTGGTGGACTCCACTCCACCAGTGGACTCGACTCCGTCAGTGGACTCGACTCCGCCAGTGGACTCGACTCCGCCATTGGACTCCGCCGGTGGAGTCCACCAGTAAACTCCACTGGTGGAATCTGCCAGTGGACTCTGCCAGTGGACTCCGCCATTAGGGCTGTATGGTTTTTGGAAAGGAATGCCATGTGCAGTACACATAACTTTCACATCCATAAAGGGCGTCGCAATGAAGGGGGAGGGGGGAGTAGACCCTCTCAGATTTGATCGATATTTCAAAATCAACTTGGGGGCCATCCATAAAGGACGTCCGCAAAATTTTGGCTATTTCAGACCCCTCCCTCCCCCTTGTCCGCAATCCAGAAACCTTAATAGTAATTTCAATGCTTTTTCCAGCTGGAAATGGAAAAAGGGTGTCACTGTCCGGTCCAAACGTGAAATTAAGGATTTGACCAAAAATAAACATGTCACACCTCTTTTAAAGACAAATGAGGAATAATTAGATTACCACCAAAAAGTTGATATTAGCCCAAATCTGAGAGGGTCCTGGGGGATTCTGGCCAATACGTCTCCCATGTAAACGAGAGCCTTCATTTTCCATGACAATGACGTCACTCAGAAAAATATAATCAAGCGCATCTAGCGCTTTGAAGGTTATGGTCGGGATCAGGGTCAGGATTTGTTAGGTTTAGGGTCAGGATTAAGGTAAGGGTTTTGGTAAGAGTCTCGGTAAGGTTTAGGATAGAGAAAAATTGACCTTCCGATCTGTGACGTCACTCAGCCCCGTTTACCTTATCGGACATAATTATCACGGACATTAAATTCACGCTGAGCACCTCAGCGTGAATATTAAGAAAATTTTGTCCGTGATACTAATGTCCGTAATATTCAGGTCCGTGAAAATTAAGTCTGGCATTTCGTCCTAAAATTTATAGGGTAGAGACGCAAAATTTCTGACCTCCTCTCTTGAAATGCACAAATAATAGAATTAGAATTTGTAAGGAAATTATGCTTCTTTTTAATGCTTAGTACCTGCAATTTGGAAATTTATCATATTTATTAAAGAAAAATATTGAAAAAATCTTCAATTCAAGCATTCAAGTGGGGGAAAAATGGGAGAAATCGAGCCGATAATTTTGAAGATTTTTTTGAAATTTGAAGTGGCTGGATCGAGCGTGAATATTAATGTCCGTGAAGTTTTATGTCCGTGAAACTAAGGTATATCGGACATAATGCGGACGTCCGCAATTCATGGAAATTTTGAGGGATTTGACGGCTATTTCACCAGAAAATCATGGAATTTCGGGGCCAAAAATGTTATCCGCGAGAAGACTCCACTGGTGGAGTTGGACTCCACCTGTGGACTCCGCTGGTGGACTCCACCTGTGGACTCCGCTGGTGGACTCCACCTGTGGACTCCGCTGGTGGACTCCGCTGGTGGACTCCACCCGTGGACTCCGCCGGTGGACCAAAGTCCGCTGGTGGAGTCCACCTGGGGAGTCCACCGGTGGACAAAAACTCCGCGGTGGACTCCAATCCACGGCGGACTTTTTCCCTGGTGGACTTTTTTGGTGGACTTTTTCGGTGGACTGTCCACCAGTGCGCGGCGGAGCCCGAGCGGACCCGCAGCGGACCCACCACTCCGCGGCGGAGTTTTGAAAAGTCCGCTGCGGGTCCACCAAAGTCCACCAAAAAAATTTTCTGGTGGACTTTAGTGGAGTCCGCGGCGGACCCGCAGCGGGTCCACCGGGTCCGCAGCGGGTCCGCGGCGGAGTTAAGTCCACCCATTTTTTAGCCGGTTTAAAAGTGATTCCGGGCAAATTTGGAAAATTTTTGAAATGGGTGTCATGGTGTCATTTAGGTGTCACCGCGTCACCATTTTCAGGAATAAAGGCCTCAAGATGGTTCAAACAGTATCTAGTGACCATGAACAGTCATATCTGATCATATAAAACCATCAGAGCATATTAAAACACCCAGAAACACGAATTTCAATTTTGTCACATTTTGTTACAAGTGCCGGTAATTTGAGGGATACTCTCAGGTCATGAAAATGGTGACAAGTGCCATATCTCGAGTTCTGGAATAGATAGCCACACCAAATTTTGCAGGCACGTCAGTTGCATGTTTACTAGAAGAAATAAATCGCCATCTTCACCAAAAAGTCGATTTTTCGTCCGTGATGACCGATTTTTCGTTTTTTACTGTATTTTCAGGCTATGAGGCTATGTCAATATCGCAATATTACCTAACAAAATCGAAAATTTTGAATCAAAATCATGTTTTTATGACTTACTTTGACATTCTGAACGGTTTAAAAGTGATTCCGAACAAATTTGGAAAACTTTTGAAAATTTATTTTTTGTGTCACCATGATGTCATCATGTCATCACTGTGTCATCATTGACTCTAAAACGGCTCAGACAGTGTCTAAGGACCTCCTACTATGATATCTTATCACTAAAGTGAGTCAAAGTAGACAGAAACTCGTTATTTTGCTTTGTCACGTTTTTGTTACATGCCGGTAATTTGCCGGTAATTCGGCGGATTCATGAACTCTGCATGGCAGCACAAAACTGCTGAGGAGTTGACACATTGGCAGTACCTAACTCCTAAGTATCTACTCTGAGTTCGTGGCTGAGTCTTAGGGACGGGGAACAGAACAGTCTTAGCTTACTAAATTACTTTTGCTTACTAATTTATGAACCTAACGTAACGCGCGAACGCCAAACGCATTTTTCATGGTATTTCAAGTTGAAGCAATTTCATTTTTCAAATTAATTTTAAGAATTGATGCACGCGCACACAAAAAGATCGTACGTGCGTGCGCATTTGAATTAAAAACGATTTTCACTTTTAATTTTAATTTTCGTGGCGGGTTTGAACCATGGTATTGAATTTTATTTTTCTAATTTTTTAATTTAAAAAAAATTTTTTAATTGAAATTTTTTCGAAAAAAAATTAAAAAAATTATCTTAAATTATCTTTTTCAATTTAAAAAAAATTGAAAAATTTTTTAATTTTTTTGGTGGCAGGTTTGAGCCACCATGAACAAATCCTCCACAGTAGGTGTAGTGTACCGTCCACCAAGTGGAGCCATATAACAACATAGCCGAGCAGCCCTCTAGAAAGACTCACATGTAATGGTTGACTTTGACATAGATAACTCCAGGGAAGTTCAACAACTAGAAGACTCTACTCTTGCCTTAGGCTTTTACCCCAATATATCAATTTATACGCACGGAAAACCAGGCTGTAGAGCTGTAGGAAAACTTGTATAGATAACATCTTTACAAATGATCCAGAAAATATGAAACTCTCAGGGACACTAAAACTGTGTATCTCAGTGTGTCTGACTCCAGCTCCTACTTCTGTGACGTTTCAATTGACGGGAATGTGATCAGAGCTTCTACTTAAGTGGTAGTTGTGGGTGAGTTCTTACCAACGTCACATGTTTGTCAATCACAGTTCATTATTTTTCAAAACATTCCCTTCCACATTTCTGTGATCATTGTTCGGCAAGTTTATCAATTGATTCCAAGTTTCCAATAATGGATTCCGACTTCTATTCTAACCTTGAGTAGATCTGGTGACGCTCGGCGTGACACGCGTGAGATGCTCACATGACGTCACGTGAGGAGCTCCTAGGAGTACGAGGAGGCACACAACTCAAGACCTCCAGTCCCGTCCTGACTCCCGAGAGAATGTGAGTGATATTGTGAGTAGCCGACTGTTTCGTATTCATAATTTTTCGATCGGCCAATTTTAATTAAGTGTACTTCCTAAACTCCAGTCCTTTGTATAGTTTATACTTATAACTTTCATACTGAGGTACTACGCCGTTGATGTGTGAGAGATGCCAAGTTTCCGAACCTAGAGTAGAATAGTAGATCGTCAAGTCGAAGTCTTAGTCCTTATCAATATTGGTTCGTCCTCTTACTCTCTTAGTGCTTATCAGCTGCTGAGCTGAGTTTTCTAGTTTTCTATGTATAAGTACAAGCCCTTATGGGTGCCCCACCGTAGGTTTTCAAACAAACAGTACTAAAAGTAATTAGTTGTCGTTCTTCTTAATATCATCCAGATCCAATTTAAGCGGTTACATGTCGACTCGAAGTGGTGAACGTATACCGCAACTTACATGGTCGAGGAGACAGCCGAAACTGTGTAAGGTGGATAATGGACGAGGCGTACCGATTTCATTATCGAAGGTATGCGGTCACAGCTGAGATCATGGAACCGGATTATACCCCGACCGGAAACAGCTGAGACCTACTATTCTCCAACCAAACAACACTATTTCTTCCCACTCGGGTCTGACGACCCTTTTGAGTGCTCCTTTATAAAATCAAATTTCATTTTAAACTTTTTTGCACTGGGTGGGAGCAGAGACCGAAGGGATTAGCCCTGAGGTCAGCAGACTTGCATTGGAGGGTCACAAACCACTCAAATCCCCTCATTCAACCTCCAAGGGGTCCAACCTGTAAACCCCTTGAACCTTTCACTGCCCAGGGGGCCAAGTTTAGTCTGCGGTCTTTTTTTTGCGTCACTCTTCACATCATCCCTCACTTACTCTGGTCTTTGTGGGTTCTCTAGCCTAAACAAACCCACAGACGGGTCTCATCCCGTTATATACCCCTAGAGGGAATCATCAATCTCTATACGAGAACTACCAAGAAGACACTTAAAACTCTCTCTCACACACACACACACACACACACCCACACACACCAACAACACATGTCAGCACAACTCTACATCGACTCAAAGGTATTCAAGTACCTTAGGAGGTGTATTTATGTTGAGTAAAATTTTGGTGTTCACAAATTTGGTAGGTTGCAATTTGGGTATCTTTCTCAAGTCATTACTCTAGTTAACATGATATGATAATGACGTCATTTTGAACTGTCATGGTGTGTGGAAAAATGGGGATTTTCCCGGAAAATCCCCAAATTAAAACCTCCATAAATACACCTCCTGAGGTACTGGATAGTAGAAGGACAATACCCTAGAGGCAACTTACCAAAGGGACCAAGGTAGTCAATCTTCAGAAGGGCGTCCCTGCTCATTTGCTACTCGAAAGAGTAGTACCACCTGTCTCTCAGGTAAGGGGACTAGTCAGACTAGTAGTGCAAGCCAGGTGGGTCCCAACGGAAGGCTCCACAATGGAGGGTTGCCAGTTACACTCACGCGTGGCTTGAGGCGGTGGTTAGTTGATTTTGCACCACTAAAAGCTTTTTCGCACTGTAATTCAGAGGAGACCGTATAACCACACTTACACGGTCGCCAAAACAAGCATGGGAGAGGTACAATGGGTGTTTCAAGCCTATAAGTCGTCCTTCATCCCTATTGCATTTCAGAATCACAGTTCCTTATTGTTGCTGCTTCATCCCACTGATCCTACAGTGTCATAGATCAAACCAATCCGCAATCAGTTATCAGGCACACCCTAGCACTTTCCAATTCTCTCATCATTATCTGACCGACAGTAGGGCATTATATGCTTGGCACAAGTCTGACAGTACATAATATGCCTGACACCAGTCTGAACTCTGAGAATACCAAACTGTATGACAAGAGACACCATGGGGGCTAACTGACGCATCCATTTCAGCAATCTGTGGCAAACTTTGGCAAACTGTGGCAAATAATTTCACTTTTTTGCCATTTCAGCTTTTCAGCAATCTGTGGCAAACTTTGGCAAAAAATTTCACTTTTTTGGAGGTTGACAAAAAATTATTCATTTAAGTTCCCATATTAGTCCAGGCGAATATTGCCAAAAATGGGGTTGACCCGAGACTACCACCTAGCAAGCTGAAAATTGGTAGTTATGTTCCTTATAGTGTCCTCAGTTACCAAAAAAAAGTTTACCAACGGATCTGTGTCGGAAGTGGTCGAAATGGGCCACGCCCTTTTTTGACCGTGGGAATTTTTTGTAAAAATTCGAATTCTAAGATTCTGAGGTTTAAAGACAAGATTATACACTAATTATAATACCACTTATTTTTGCAGGAGAAAAACGATGCAAGTGTTTATTTTTGCCTAGAACCCTCGTGGAGGTCAGTTATGGGCCACACCCATTTTCGACCGTGGGAATTTTAAGAAAATTGAAATTTTTGCGATCCATATTCCATAAGTAAGATCATACATTAAACCCACTTATTTTTGCACGAGAAAAACGATGCAAGTGTTTATTTTTACCTAGAACCCTCGTGGAGGCCAGTTATGGGCCACACCCATTTTCGACCGTGGGAATTTTGGGCGAAAATTGAAATTTTTGCTATCCATATTCCATATTCCATAAGTAAGATCATACATTAATAAACCCACTTATTTTTGCACGAGAAAAACGATGCAAGTGTTTCTTTTTGCCTAGAACCCTCGTGGGGGCCAGTAATGGATCACACCCATTTTTGACCGTGGGAATTTCGGGCAAAAATTGAAATTTGCTATTCATATTTCATAAGCAAGATCATGCTATAAACCCTTAGTTTTGCACAGAAAGAAACGATGCAGGTATTAATTTTGTATTTTGTCTTTTCATCATGTGCCTCGTGGCCGCACCTAGCCACTATCCTAAAACTCAACTTCTGTGTCTTATCTGTCCTATTTGATTTCAGGAATAGAAATCAACTTTCTCAAATTGTCACTGAGCCAAATAGAGGAGATAAAACCCTAGATCTTGCATTTTCTATCACACCACGTTATGAAGCAGAAGCAAGGGTAGCACCCACCCTCTCTGTCTTTGACCACTCTAAGCTAGTTGAAGCATTGCTTGGCTTGATATTACCCCGGAATCTTCACCACAACACTGACTTTGGTGCTATAAAAGAAGCATTTAAAGGTGTGGACTGGGAAGATTGTGGATGGTTTGTGAATGTGATTCTGAACAATACCTCGAACTGATAAAAGGATAAAGATTATTGTACTTCAATCACGCTGCTTTGGCGCTTTGCAGTTTGCTCCTCGACTCTAATAGGCAGCGTACTAGCGTAGACAAACCAGTGCTGTTACAGGTATGAAGGAGCAGGCCCGTAGACAGAGGGGGGGGGGGGCTAGGGGGGCTGCAGCCCCCCTCGGAAGAAAAGGTACCATTTCAAAAAATAGTTAGAATAAAAGTTTTTTGACTGATAGTCATAATTATATACTTTGGCTTGGTTAAATAGTGGCAGTTTATTAGTTTAATCTTATTCTGACTGTTATATAGCTCGTTTATATTTGATTGTAGGTATACTTTTTCGATGCTCTAATTTTGACAAATATCGTCCTGTACATTTCCTGTACATATCTTTATTGTAAAATTCATCCTGCAGCACCCTAATTTCCCTAAAATTGTTTGGGGGCTCCGCCCCCTAACCCCCTGGCAGGGGCTTGCCCCTGGACCAAGCAGCTGGGGGCTGCGCCCCAGACCCCTGCCGCAGCTTGCTCGATTCGCTCGGAGCGCAAGGGCCCCTCCCGGAAAAGAATCCTGGCTACGGGCCTGTGAAGGAGAAAGCTAAATGACAGGATACGTGCTCTTCTAGATAAGAACCTTCAATAACGTTTACTTCCCAAGCAGACCAAGGACGTTAGCCTCCATGTTGTCTATAAATTATTATGTCCAGGCAGAAACACTGAAAAATTAAAGCCATAGACAGAAGAAAGCAGTTCAAACCATCAGAATTTATCCAAAATACTTCCCTTGTGCCAAGCGGTTTTAAAAAGTCAAAAGACCAAATCTACAATTCCAGTGTTTCGAAAATATTCCAATGAACTCACCAGTGATCCCAAAACTAAGGCAGAGATACTTCAAGCTCAGTATCAGAAATTATTCAGCGACCCTGCTAAAGCTGGCATCAGCGTGTGCCTTCGATCTGATGGCAGCTACCTTTCTATCTGGAGTGTTTTTAGTAAGTTAATATGTTAATATAGAACTTTCAGAGGCAGTAAGAGATCTAGGACTCTCAGTGCTTTTTCCTATCGCTCTCCTGTTATTATGCTCACTCTTTATCATAAGTCCATGGTTCGTTCCAGACTTGAATACTGCTGCCCTGTTTGGAATCCTGCGAAGATATCAGACATCCAGAAGCTGGAAAATGTACAACGATGCTTTGTCTGTAAAATAGCTGGACTTGTAGAAATGAGCTATTGGGATCGTCCAAAGAAGCTCAAAATGATGTCACTTCAACGTTGAAGGGATAGATACTGCACCATTCAAGTTTGGGAGATCATTTACTTACAGCCAAGACCCAAATGACGTCGAGATGCAGTTTAAGCATCATCCTCAGCTTGGGATCAAGGTACTCATCCCACAGATATGTCTATTTCTGTAACATTCCCAGATTCAATGGTAAGGGCACAATCCTGATAACCACTTCTACTCAAGTTGCGTTTATACACTTTTCCTGCTTTCTACTTGTGATTGGTGCTAGTTCATTCGATGTTGCACGTGACTTTTAGGAATGCATTCGATAGGCTAACTTTTAACTTCCATGGGTAGCCCAAGATGAGAAAAAGCAATGAAAGCGAATATAAAAAGGATACAAAATAAATGATCTGTTCCATTTTCCACAGTTCCATTCTTTACCAGTTTACCTATTCTACGTTATACGCATTGCAATAGCTGAGTGGCGAATTCTAGCCATGAATTCCACCAATCCGGCATTGTGTTACTCTAACTTGACAGTTTCCACACACAAAGAGTACACGTTAAGTCCTCTCCACATACCACTTTGCTTCTTCATACTCTTCCTCAACAGCCTTACCATCAACCACTACTTCAAGCAGAGGCAGCACACTGTCCCCTTGTCTTCACAGCCATGGGAATATCTGACATTCTCACAGCACTGGGTCACCTATCCTTGGACGCCACGGTGATTTACGGCTGTTCCAGGGTAAGTCAGGATGACAGCGAAAAGATGAGACGTCTTTTCGTGTTGACTTCGAAGTATGGCTTCCTGGTATTCGTAATGCTCGGTATTCCAGGGTACACATTCTCGATATTCTACAATCTCGTCCTAAATGTACTCCGCACCATCAACATTCTCTTTCCTTTTTACAGGGTTCAGTACAAGTACCTTTGTATAGCCATAACAGTCCACGCTGCTTTTGTAATAGCATTAGAAGTCACTGATTTGGTTGGCTACTTTAAACTTCTTGATCCAAATCCCCCGGTCTTCATTCAAGCGATCACAACCGCAATTGAACAGGGCCTCATCGAAATACCATATCTGGGATCGCTCTCCTGTTATTATGCTAACTCTTTATCATAAGTCCATGGTTCGTTCCAGACTTGAATACTGCTGCCCTGTTTGGAATCCTGCAAAGATATCAGACATCCAGAAGCTGGAAAATGTACAACGATGCTTTGTCTGTAAAATAGCTGGACTTGCAGAAATGAGCTATTGGGATCGTCCAAAGAAGCTCAAAATGATGTCACCATCCAAGTTTGGGAGATCATTTACTTACAGCCACGCCCCAAATGACGTCGAGATGGAGTTTAAGCACCATCCTCAGCTTGGGATCAAGGCACTTATCCCACAGATCAAGGCACTTATCCCACAGATCAAGGCACTTATCCCACAGGCACAAGCCCAGCTACCTGTTAGTAGTGACCATGACAGTTCATTGCTCTATTGGATATTAGTAGTGTTTATAATGGTGATTTGTAATCACCTCTGGAGGGGGCACAAAAATCCCCCCGCTGTAACCCTAATTTTTAGTTTATCTGCTCGCTCTAACCCTAGACCTTTGACGTCATGTGTATTTGTGTGTACGTGTATATGTGAATATGTGTGTACGTGTGAACTGTGTATGTATGTACATGCATTCGTGTGTTCATGTAAGTTCATGGCATTGTTCCATGATTCTATTGTGAAAAGTGACACTCCCCGGGGACATCAAAGGATCTTTCTATTTATAGTAATTAAATGACGTCAGAGGTCTAGGGTTAGAGCGAGCAGATAAACTAAAAATTAGGGTTACAGCGGGGGGATTTTAGTGCCCCATCCAGAGGTGATTACAAATCACCATTATAAACACTACTGATATTGGATAACAAATGAAGCTTTAGAATACCCTACCATCAGACGTTTCAATCCTGAATTCACTTGATAGCTTGAAGATAAGTTTTGGCATTGTTTTCAAGCAACGGTAAGTGGGCCCAGTGGATGATCTTGCCTTGATATTAAGTATGAGAACAAAAAATTCCATAATTGAAAATGATCTTACTTATGGAATATGGATAGCAAAAATTTCAATTTTTGCCTAAAATTCCCACGGTCGAAAATGGGTGTGGCCCAAAACTGGCCTCCACGAAGGTTCTAGGCAAAAATAAACACTTGCATCGTTTTCTCCTGCAAAAATAAGTGGTCTCAGTTTATAATCTTGTCTTTAAACTTTTAAACCTCAGAATCTTAGAATTCGAATTTTTGCCAAAAATTCCCATGGTCAAAAAAGGGCGTGGTCCATTTCGACCACTTCCGACACAGATCCGTTGGTAAACTTTTTGTTGGTAAATAAGGACACTATGAGGAACATAACTACCAATTTTCAGCTTGCTAGGTGGCAGTCTCGGGTCATTGGCAATATTCGCCTGGACTAATATAGTTTCCCAAAGTTTACCTACTCCTGCTAAGGTTTTTCTTTTCAGTTAGCCACAGGCCCACCCTAGGATGCTGGGTTTTTCTGTCCTTTAACCTTCAGGTCCACTTCTTTCAACCACAGGACCGCTTTTTAGCAGAAATTTGATAACAAAAACAGGCCAAATTGAGACATTACAGGCCCATTTGGGATAGTACAAGCCCATTTGAGACACCACTGGCCAATTTTTGACCATGTATGCCCATTAACTGATACATCGCAGACCCGTTTGAGACAAAACAGGTCCATTTGAGACATCAAAAGCCAATCTTGGACATTGCAGGCCCAAATTTGCACCACCCCTTACGCCCTTTTTTTCAAAAACTCCTCGGATTTTGAAATTAAAGACAAATTTCAAAATCCAGAAAACAGCTTGTTCTAGGATGCCAGCCACCAGCGCATACAGGAATGAAAAACTTTAACTCCTGCCATAGTCAATGAATCAGTATCGCAACAATAGAAATCTTCACAGTGGCCACTTAATGACAATTGGTACAATTATCTATGACCTATTTGTCAATTTTTAGAGAAAGAATTTAATATAGACATTGTTTTGAACAGGAATGTAATATTCGGATTTCTTGGATGGTGATATGAAGAATTAACGAAACAGAGATGCTGACAGTGAAGTCTACTCTCTTCCTGGCCTTCCTTTCTCTTGCATTTTGTACAGGTATATTCTCTGTCACTAATTTTTCTCCCTTTTCAGTAAGTTTCAGGTTTCAGTAATGTAGCAAATTTATATCACAAATGGGGGACATATCTTTTGATTTTGATTTTCACACTCAATTTAAGGACTAGCTTATAAATTTGTATACATTATTTTGAAAATGAAATAGTACTCAGTACTGTGACGGGACCATTTGAAAACCACAAGAGAATATTTCCAAAGTTCCAATTGACGAGGGTATAAAACCAACGTATGTCCCCATTAGCCAGTGAATCTATTCTGATAATATCAGTGAAGATCTTAGCTGATTCGTTAAACATGGAAAAGACTGGGTCGTACTAGTGAATTTCGACGACACACCTTTCGACACACCTGCGACACACCTGCGGCACAACTGCGACACACCTGCGACATAATTGCGACACACCGGCGATATAATTGCGACACACCTGCGACACACCTGCGACATACCTGCAACACATCCACGACACACCTGCGACACACCTGCGAGATACCTGCGACACACCTGCGACACAACTCAAACATAAGTTCTATCGTTATTGTGATACAACTACGGCACACCTGCGACATACCTACGACACACCTACGACACACCTGCGACACAACTCAAACATAAATTTTATTGTTATTGTGATACACCTACGACATACCTACGGACGGTTACCACTAACGGAAGTTTAAGTTACCAGTCAGCTCAGTATACGTAATGACCCCCTGCTGACCCCTGGTGAACCCTCACTGACCCCCTACTGAACCCGTGGCGAACCTCAACTGACCCCCTACTGACCAATTCCTCATCATTATTCTAACACTTATCATGACTGTTACAAAGTGCTTAAAATATCACTCAGCCTTATGATTACGCTTAACTCTTCAATAACCAGTCGATCCCATAACACCATAAACGTTAATAAGTCATATGTTAGTCAAGTCAGTCATTTTGTCAGTCAAGTCAGTCAAGTCAGTCGTCAAAAGAGACGGTGAAACACATTTTCAAGCACCCATAGCATTGTAGCCGGTAGCTGACAGTTTGAAACCGACAATACTAATAAAAGCAAACGCATTTGCGTTCAAACCTCAACTCAGATGCACAGGCAGGTAAAAGGCTTGAGAAGGCTCATTAATATTTGATTTAGCGTATAAATCGGCATATAAATTCATTTTTCCAGTGAGATAAAACACAAAACTGTGACGAATAAGTTGCAAGTCTAAGTCCCCACCATGTGCCCCTGCAATCACATTACGGAGTTAAAGTGTACCAAGTACAAACTGCAACCGAATTCCATTGGGGTGATAAGAGCAATTATATGCGCGGTCCCTAAACGCCAACCAAATATTTCAATTTTTGAGAAAAATATGGCGACTAAATTGACACCAGAAACGGACCTGAAGATACCCGAAAATTCCAAAGTGAGAGTGTTATCACACAGTCTGTGGGGCAGGAATTTTCAAGTTTTAACGGTAAATTATTAAAAATGAACGTTGCATAGCTTAACATTACGAAATGGTCATGTTCCAAGATGCGACGATTGTCGCCACAAAACGATGATCTAGCACCCTAAATTATTCCCATTATGTGCTCAATACGCTATAAATTAATTGTATTATGTCATGGGAGAGAATTGAAACCCAAAACCGCATACTTGAATTGGTGCCGGTCGGTGCACCATGTGGTTTAATAAGGCTGTGTATTGATAATACTTAAAAACGCTGGAGGAGAGAGAGCCTCACTGGTTTGGATGGATGCTGAGTAGCTGCTGCAAATAGATTCGTAAACTACGTGGTATAGAAGATACCTAACGCCCTGAACGTTTAAAAAGTTAAACACTACAATGTTTTTAGTGCACTGATAGTAATATCACACTTATATCAGAAAACTCAGCTCATGTTATGTGCCCGCTTAACTACATTAAAATCAGCCTTCCACAGCCTAGGACCAAGAAGTAGGGAAGTGTGGATATTATATAGAAAACATTGCAGATAATACTGGTTTATGCTTTCTATGCAGAATAGGGGTTTATGTCTGCAGCATCCAATGAAGTTCGTGACTCATCTCCATATAAATGTAGGATGTTACCGGTGGTTTACATAAGATGTGAATTTATGAGCCCAAATTGTCAGTAAGGCTTAACTTGTAGCTCATGAGAAATGGCTTCTAATCCGATTCTAATAGTAGTGAGTCTTAAGCGACCTATTCATATGATTACGAATTAAGATCTTTGTTCTTCGCTCATTTTTGGGGTTTTTGTCATAGCTTATAAGTCCTAACAAGAGTCAAGAATGTCAAGAGATGAGAAGCATGAACACTATCGGTAACGACAAATGTAGATACCTTTGCAATCCCTATTGTCAAACTCAAAGGATTCCCGCTTTCCCTTCTTTCCTTGGATGAAATCTTGTAGCCTTTGCAAAGTATTTATAGAGAATTTAAATCCAAAACCAACGCCCTAAGCGGCTAATTTTAACAATAACTCTCTTTTTGCGTAAAATTATCACCATTCTCATCGTAAAAAGAGAAAAAAAAGAAAACGCCGTGATAATTCGAAATAGTAATAAAGTGTCTATAACATACCTTTATATCTGTCTATCACACTCTCACTATTCTGCGTTATGTGTCGCATATACTATCATCACGCTCTGGATAGTAACGTCAGCATCAGGGTTTAAACTACCGGATTGCTGCAAGGAAACCGCCTATTTTGTAGTGGCGACACAACATACAGCTAAATAACTGCGTGGGTTGTTATAGAGATTCCCCGTCCCGTGACCATGGTGACACGAGAGTGGTCGCACGATCCGTTTAACTCGGGGTAAATATGAAACATAATAATTAATTCCCCTTGTTATAATAAGAATCTTAAATACACGAAATGCAGGGGAAATGTTAGGTATTTCCTTGTAAAACTCAAGTAGGAGTTAAGAACACGGGAGTAAATAGTTACACACCAATACTATAGCAAGCGCCTTACTGCGAGCGCGGTTACTTCATTGCTGTCTGGTTTTGACCAGCCAATCTATGTCCCAGGTAATTAAAACAGTTGGTCAATCGGCGGCAGTAATTTGTTGCATTCTGCAATGGTTCAAGGGATGACCGTAATCCACTAAATCAAGTGTTAGTTAAAACGTATAACGTAAAAATGCGCCGTACATATCTGATTGGTGATCATGTATCACTGGTAACAGGTGATATTGAAACTTGAAAGTCTCATTTACTTATTAGTCCAGGTGAATATTGCCAATGACCCGAGACTACCACCTAGCAAGCTGAAAATTGGTAGTTATGTTCCTCATAGTGTCCTTATTTACCAACAAAAAGTTTACCAACAGATCTGTGTCGGAAGTGGTCGAAATGGGCCACGCCCTTTTTTGACCGTGGGAATTTTTGGCAAAAATTCGAATTCTAAGATTCTGAGGTTTAAAGACAAGATTATATACTAAGACCACTTATTTTTGCAGGAGAAAAACGATGCAAGTGTTTATTTTTGCCTAGAACCCTCGTGGAGGCCACTTATGAGCCACGCCCATTTCCGACCGTGGGAATTTTGGGCAAAATTGAAATTTTGATATTCATATTCCATAAGTAAGATCATACACAAAACCCACTTATTTTTGCACGAGAAAAACGATGCAATTGTTTATTTTTACCTAGAGCCCTCCTGGAGGCCAGTAATGGGCCACACCCATTTTCGACCGTGGGAATTTTGGGCAAAAATTGAAATTTTTGCTATCCATATTCCATAAGTAAGATCATACACCAAACCCACTTATTTTTGGCCGAGAAAAACGATGCAAGCGTTTATTTTGGTCTGTAGGCTTCGTGGATTCCAGTATGAGTAATGGGCCACACCCATCTTCGACCTTGGGAATTTTGGGAAAAAATTGAAATTTTTAGTATTCATACTTCATAACCCCACTTATTTTTGCGCGAAAAAAATGGTGCAAGTGTTCATTTTTGATTATAAGCCTTGTGGAGGCCAATGATGAGCCACGCCCATTTTCAATTATGGGAATTTTTTGTTCTCATACTTAATATCAAGGCAAGATCATCCACTGGGCCCACTTACCGTTGCTTGAAAACAATGCCAAAACTTATCTTCAAGCTATCAAGTGAATTCAGGATTGAAACGTCTGATGGTAGGGTATTCTAAAGCCTCATGTGTTATAATGTTATCCAATATCCAATAGAGCAATGAACTGTTATGGTCACTACTAACAGGTAGCTGGGCTTGGTGTTTATCTGTGTGATGAGTGCCTTGGTCCCAAGCTGAGGATGGTGCTTAAACTGCATCTCGACGCATTTGGGGCTTGGCTGTTAGTAAATGATCTCCCAAACTTGGATGGTGCAGTATCTATCCCTCCAACGTTGAAGTGACATCATTTTGAGCTTCTTTGGACGATCCCAATAGCTCATTTCTACAAGTCCAGCTATTTTACAGACAAAGCATCGTTGTACATTTTCCAGCTTCTGGATGTCTGATATCTTTGCAGGATTCCAAACAGGGCAGCAGTATTCAAGTCTGGAACGAACCATGGACTTATGATAAAGAGTTAGCATAATAACAGGAGAGCGATGGAAAAAGCACTGAGAGTCATAGATCTCTTACTGCCTCTGAAAGTTCTATATTAACATATTATATAAAAACACTCCAGATAGAAATGTAGCTGCCTAAGAAATTCAATGTGTCTTAGCAGCTGGGTCAGGCAACTGCGTTTTTTCTAAACCCTTGCTGTTTGCAGCTAATGAATTAGCTTCTTCTAGATCTCCAGATAGTTGCCGAGCCTTTCAGTTATATACTGAGACATGAGCTCCGAAGGGATGACTCCATTAGCAAGAGAATGCGACCAGAGCTTGTGTTAAGGTATAAAGGGACTGATAGCTCAGCAAGAGTTAATAAGAATTCTTGCAGGTGTTTCTTTGTCAGGACTGTAAGAGTGTAAGCTGAATAATGTCAGGGCAGAGATAATGTCTTCTTTTGTGAAGCTAAAGTATTTTTCTTGTGAAGTGAGGAAGGTATTGCTCATCCCTTGGGAAAAGCCATCAGATCGAAGGCACACGCTGATGCCAGCTTTAGCAGGGTCACTGAATAATTTCTGATACTGAGCTTGAAGTATCTCTGCCTTAGTTTTGGGATCACTGGTGAGTTCATTGGAATATTTTCGAAACACTGGAATTGTAGATTTGGTCTTTTGTCTTTTTAAAACCGCTTGGCCCACAAGGGAAGTATTTTGGATAAATTCTGATGGTTTGAACTGCTTTCTTCTGTCTATGGCTTCAATTTTTCAGTATTTCTGCCTGGACATAATAATTTATAGACAACATGGAGGCTAACGTCCTTGGTCTGCTTGGGAAGTAAACGTTATTGAAGGTTCTTATCTTGAAGAGCACGTATCCTGCCATTTAGCTTTCTCCTTCATACCTGTAACAGCACTGGTTTGTCTACGCTAGTACGCTGCCTATTAGAGGAGCAAAGCGCCAAAGCAGCGTGATCGAAGTACAGTGAGCTTTATCCTTTTATCAGTTCGAGGTATTGGTCAGAATCACATTCACAAACCATCCACAATCTTCCCAGTCCACACCTTTAAATGCTTCTTTAGCACCAAAGTCAGTGTTGTGGTAGTCTGTTGCTTTCAAGGAGTGAGGGTTGAAGTTGTCGGGTGATGATTCCGGGGTAATACCAAGCCAAGCAATAATTCAACTAGCTAAGAGTGGTTTGAGACAGACAGAGAGGATGGGTGTTACCCTTACTTCTGCTTCATAACGTGGTGTGATAGAAAATGCAAAGTCTAGGGTTTTATCTCCCCTAGTTGGCTCAGTGACAATTTGAGAAAGTTGATTTCTATTCATGAAATCAAATAGGACAGGCACAGAAGTTGAGTTTTAGGAAAGTGGCTAGGTCCGGCCACGAGGCACATGATGAAAAAGACAAAAATTAACACTTGCATCGTTTTTTTTTCTGTGCAAAAAATAGGGTTTATAGCATGATCTTGCTTATGAAATATGAATAGCAAATTTCAATTTTTGCCAAAAATTCCCACAGTCGAAAATGGGTGTGGCCCATTACTGGCCTCCAGGAGGGCTCTAGGTAAAAATAAACAATTGCATCGTTTTTCTCGTGCAAAAATAAGTGGGTTTTGTGTATTATCTTACTTATGGAATATGAATATCAAAATTTCAATTTTGCCCAAAATTCCCACGGTCGGAAATGGGCGTGGCTCATAACTGGCCTCCACGAGGGTTCTAGACGAAAATAAACACTTTCGTCGTTTTTCTCGTGCAAAAATAAGTGGGTTTAATGTATGATCTTACTTATGGAATATGGAAAGCAAAAATTTCAATTTTTGCACAAAATTCCCACGGTCGAAAATGGGTGTGGCCCATAACTGGCCTCCACGAGGGTTCTAGGCAAAAATAAACACTTGCATCGTTTTTCTCCTGCAAAAATAAGTGGTCTTAGTGTATAATCTTGTCTTTAAACCTCAGAATCTTAGAATTGAATTTTACCAAAAATTCCCATTTGTCAAAAAAGGGCGTGGCCCATTTCGACCACTTCCGACACAGATCCGTTGGTAAACTTTTTATTGGTAACTTAGGACACTATAAGGAACATAACTACCAATTTTCAGCTTGCTAGGTGGTAGTCTCGGGTCAACCCCATTTTTGGCAATATTCGCCTGGACTATTATACTAAGACAGAATAGAATGTTTTAACTCTTCTTCTTCAGCGGTCACCGGTTTCTAGTCACAACACCAGTGCTGTGTCTTCATCACCGGATCCCTAGACCTTACAAGCACCACCGATCACAGTGATTACAGTGAAAGGAACTGGTTGTTGACGAAGATTTTATTTTGCAAACTTCTAATACGTTACATATTAAAAAGTCGCAAATTTGAAATGATCTGCAATTGAAAATGGGCGGGGTCTGTATAAAATTGCACGCATATTACATATCAATAATTCAATGTGTGGTGAAAACTAGCCTTGATAATTACAGGCAGAATGGTGCCAGGCCGAAGCTGGTGAAAATACAAGATGTGACGACAATTTGATAATAGAATGTTGTGATTATATTATACGAATTATAGAAAAAAATCGTTAAAGTATTTCTATCATTTGATAGAAATCTAACTAACGCGAAAAGTTTATTTCTATAATATCAAAAACCAAAAAAACAATTCCTTAGGAGATTGAAATACAGAAAGGACAAAGCAGTAGTTTGTAGACTGAGCATTTGAATCTCGAATGTGGATTGTAAGCATAAGGTTTCCCATTACTTGAAGAATTGAATTTGCTTTTATCGCCTTATCATTATATTGACGAATTCGCACGTGAAATGATGTTGCACGACTTAACGTAATATTTGTTATGTTACGTAACTGTGTTATAGGAAATATTTACGGCGTATTCTGTAAACTCATTATCAGGTGATCGTGACTTTCGAAATTCGCATTTTTGGGGGAATGTTTTATTTCTAATAAATATAAATGAACGATCGACTATGACTTATGAGCACCGAAAATTCTCGAACATGTTAGAGCCAAAATTTAATTAAAAGGCACTTTCGTATTACTGATACATTCACTTCAATAAAAGAATAAACTAATAAATAAATGGGAAGCGAAATGAGTTTTTGACAAGGGACCGTCAGAACCTCGATTTTTCTGATAACAATTTGAGGCAAATTCACTGACGGAATCAACATCAAACATTTGAAAGAAATCAAGCAAAAAATGACATTGGAAATCCAACGTCCAAACCTGCAACTGCCAGCCTGAATTACAACTCTCAAACTGCAGACTACAGGGCGACATCAGATTATATTATATTAATTAAATTTTCAATAAAATAATTATATTCAAAAATGCTGAGTACCAAATAATTCGATTTGTCCATCCGCCGGTGTGTCGAGTAACACAGAGAAATCAGAGAGTGCACGTAGGAGCAAGTAACACGCACAAAAGCGTGGGTGGTTTGACGTCATCAGCTCGATATTGTAAACCATGATAATAACGTCACTAACGGCCGCCTACTGCCATGTATACAACACATGATATGACATACAGTGGAATACAGTAGCAGGGGAATAACCCAGACATGCTATCGGAATTCGTGTTCCTTCACGGATACAATAATTTGATGCATTAAAGTGGACAGTGCAGTGTACGACTTTTGTAAATCCATGAGAATTAACGGCAAACATTTCAAAACACGGCGAAATGTCGTCGAGAAAGAATTTATCACGAAATATCAAGATCGCTTTCGCAGAAAAGTCTTCAATATCATCACTTCAAAATGATACTGATTCATTGTGCTATCTCTCGCGGTTTGCAATATTCGATAAATAAAGAACAGTTAGTTGAAAAGCCCAAAAGAATTCTTATCTTATCTGAAGTTTAAACACACGGCCACTGGCCAGCCGACAGAATAGAAATTTTTTCCAAATGTCTGAATCATAACATTGAAAGTAGGCAGTATACGCACCGATATACTGATATAAACGAATGAAGAGTGAAGACTCAAGACACTAAATTAATAACTACCGATACGGAATACTCTCAGCTGCAAAGCTGAATGGAGGATGAGTGCGGTTGATCAAATCTGAAACATCATCCACACACGCTACACACATTACAGCATTATGTTTACTTTTCATCATATCACAAAGATAATATAACGACTTTCGGTCACCTTGCAAGTCATTAGTAACAATAAAAGGTTAGTAATGAACACATTGAATTAATGTTGTTTGTTGACGCAGTTGTCAAAATAATAAAGGGGCTTTATTTTCTTGCTGTGAGGGCTTATTGACTGAAGAGCATACATAGAATGAGTGTAAATAAAGAAATACATGACGACGTAAGTAAATGATGACGAGGCTGAAGGCCAAATAGTTAATCGACACGGGTATTAATCGAGTACCTATCGACGGAATTAAAACATATTACATAAACTCCGGGCAATTACATTATTCATTCACAAGCCTGAGGCTTATGGTTGTCAGACCTCTTTATAATCTAAAGAAACCTGCGAAAGCCACATGCTCACATCAACAAATTCCTCTACGTAAATGACCAGATTCTTGACTGAAAAATGAAACTGATTTGGATCTAGAGAACTTGGATTTGCTACCATAATAAAATGATGCTAATAAAGAGGTGTGCAGCATTTCATGAGATAACTCATTAGCTCACGTTCATTGTAACTTGTACAGGCATCTCGAGTAGGCTTTGAGCTTTCCAATTTCCATTTTACTTTTTAGATATTTTGAAACCTTCTGCACTGATATACTTATTGAAATTCGTCTGGGAATTCCATATTTCATGCATTGGTAGCCAAAATTGTCAAATCACAAATCACCAATAAATAAATTTGGGGGAAATAATTTTAAGGATCGAAATTTTGGGGGTACGAAAATATGGGGATTTTTTAAATCCCCAAATTTCGTACCTTTTAAATATATCTCATTAGATAGTATATTTTGGGGCATAGGAATCATACTTGCTAGGGATATTGTATGAACCAAGACGAAATATGCAAGGTTAAGGCAAGCCGACAAGGTTGAAGTTTGAAAAGCCGACAAAAAAATTAAAAATGCAGTGTTGAAGATAAGTGGCTGCTCTGTCAGGTTCACCTTTAGGATTACTTTTTGCATAGGTAATGGATATTAAGCAGTCATAAACCATAAGTTCCAAATGAAAACAAATTTAGTGATGAGTTATCTTTATTAAAAGAAATAATAAAGGAATATATAGGAGATAAAACGAATCAAAATAAAACCAAAATAATATAATGTTCAGCCTTTACAACAGCTACTGTATACCTTGCTATAAATACCAATTTCCAATGAAGTGCTATTATATAATCAAATAGCACTGTATAGCTGGATGTTAGTTACAAACAAGAACACCACCTGGACCTGGAAAGTGGAAAAGAGTAAAACATTCTTTTAGCTTGAAATTTACTGAGAATAGCTTTATTGTCAATTTAGTGACTGCTACAATGTTTAAATTTTGAGCGAACCTAAATCTTAGTTCCACCCAATCAGCATAGAACTCAAAAGATTTATAAACTTGAAGTCAAAATCATGTGAGAGGAGCCATTCAACTTTGTCGTGCTCATGCTGATTCTTGAGTATTACAACAAGAGGCGTATACATCACAACATTATTATCAGAAGGTGCAGAGCAAACCATGTATGGAGCCCTACAGTTTCAGTTCCTTGTTTAATGAGTCGTACAGCAAGGACATTCATAGTACTAAGCCAGGCATGGTACATGTATTTTCCCAACTCCTCCATGGACATAAGTTGCATATATACTGCAGCACACAGGAATCTTGGTAAAAGTGTCAAAAGAGTTGTGATTTTTGTCCATTGGATCCATCATGTCCAATGGACATGTCCAATGGACGTCCATTGGACATCCAATGGACATCCATTGAACATGATGTCCATCAGTTAAAATGTCCAATGGTGTTCAATGGATCCAATGGATCCATTGGATCCATTTTTGATGTTCAATGGACATGTTCAATGGATGTTCAATGGATCCATCTGAGTGGATCCAATGGACACAATCACCAAACATGGTTTGGTAGATGGACATCAGTCTGGTATTTTTACATTTTTGTTCAATGGTTCCATTGTGTCCATTCGATCCAATGGATTCATTGTGTCCATTGAACACCATTGGACGTGTCTATTGGATCCATTGGATCCATTGCACATTGTGTCCATTGGATCCAATGGATCCATTTTGTCCATTGGACACATTGGATCCATTGGACACAATGGATCCAATGGACACAATGTACAATGGATCCAATGGATCCAATGGACATGTTCAATGGTGTTCAATGGACACAATGGATCCATTGGATACAATGGACACAATGGATCCATTGAACAAAAATACCAGACTGATGTCCATCTACCAAACCATGTTTGGTGATTGTGTGCATTGGACCCACTCAGATGGATCCATTGAACATCCATTGGATCCATTGAACATGTCCATTGAAAATCAAAAATGGATCCATTGCAACTCCATCCAAAATGGAGTTGCAATCTTATCACAGTTGCAATCTTATCACAGTTGCAATCTTATCAGTTGCAATCTTATCATTTCTCAGTTGCAATCTTATCATTTCTCAGTTGCAATCTTATCATTTCTCAGTTGCAATCTTATCATTTCTCGTTTGCGTTGAATTAGCAGCTCTCGCTTATCAGTGATTTGATTCTAAGAGTGTATTGTAGAAAATACACGATCATTTACATTCTTACATGAGGAATACAATCATGTCGGACTTTAAACTCAGTGACCTGTATGAAATGGAGCAGGAAATTGAATCTGTTGTGAGTGCTGTTATGGGTCTTGGTGGCTGCAGAGAAAAGTCAGATTTGAGTGGTTCACTAATGAAACATGCCGAAAAAGATGCTATGGTGAAAGTAGTTTGTGAGCTGATCAGTATGATGGAGAGGAGTACAACAGTTTTGAAGTCAGCAGCGTGCTCAATTAACAATCTTCAAGCAGACCAGATTGTTAACCAATCTGTCAAGGCAGTCACCGAGACCGCCCAATCAGAAATTAAGAGCTACAGTGATGCGGTAAAGAAAGGAATCCGATCAGACAGTATCACAACACAGAAGCTAGAAGATGCGGTCAAGACAGCAGTCAAGAGTGAAGAGCGTGAAAGGTGCGTTGTTATGTTTGGGATGCCAGAAGAAGTTGGGGAGAACGTGCTTCACGAGAGTGTTGGAAAACTGTTGGAAGAAATTGCTCCATCACAAGACACCAGCAGGTCTGGTACTTCATGCAGTCGAATTGGGAGAAAAAGACCTGACATCAGCAGACCCGTCCGAGTTTGTTTCACTGATCGGACATCAGCTCACTCAGTCCTCCGGAATTCAAGTAAGCTAAAGAACTCAGAGAGATTCGGCAAGATCTTCATCAGTCCTGACAGGACTCCAGCTGAGCGGGAGAAGAGGAGGAAGCTTGTGGCAGCGCTGAAGGAGAAGGTACGGACGGAACCTCAGCAGTACCACTACTTGAAGAACGGGGAGATCTGCAGCAGAGAGCACCTGCAGCGCTACAGAACTACTGAAGAGTCAGAGGAGAACGACTCTGCTATTGATCAGAGGATGGCAGAAGCAGTGCTGCTTGAACTGAAGGAGGCATTCGATGGCTTTGAACGGTCTATTGATAAGCGTTTGGAGAAAATGTGTTAGTGTTATGATAAGACTTCACCTCCCTCAGACCACACGTCATGAGGAGAGTGGAGATGTTACTATACTGACAATTTACATTGTTAAGATGATATTTTATTGATATTACTATACTGACATTTTACATTGTTAAAAAAAAAAAAAAAATGGATCCATTGGATCCATTGGATCCATTGAACACCATTGGACATTTTAACTGATGGACATCATGTTCAATGGATGTCCATTGGATGTCCAATGGTTGTCCATTGGACATGTCCATTGGACATGATGGATCCAATGGATCCATTGGACAAAAATCACAACTCTTGTGACACTTTTACCGGAATCGGTACTTGTGCTTTGGAAAATTGGAAGGTCATTACTATCATTAGCATATTACTGATCTAATGACACAGAACAACTTCCTTTTCCCTTCAGTATATCTAATCCTGCATCTTTGAGCCTTGTTTTTACCCCACTTATGCTATTCATGGAATCAAGCTGCAATTTTTGATGAAGTGTATTGAAGAGGACAGAAGATTGGTAAATGAAGTGTTTTGAGAGGGTTGGGGTTAAAATGGAATTTTATGAAGATCTTTTTGAGAAATTAAAAAGCTCTCGCAATTTAAACACCCCGAAAGCTGAGGTAGGTATTGGACTGAAGATGCCTGCACACCACTCATCTTGGTGTGACTCACTTAGATCCTGCTGCTCTCCACATTGGATTACCTCAAGGGATCATGTTGGTGTTCAAGTACGGAGTTGGAGAAAAGTCTTGCAGATTGATGTCTTGAAGAAAGATTTCTTTTTAATTCAAAAAAGTGAATATAAGGCAATTTGTTTATCTAAAATAAGGCAATTTGTTTATCTGAAATATTTCCATGAAATCAAACAACTATTTAATCGAACAACTATTTTATTATTTGTACTTCAATCAATAGATATGAATTATATGAATATCAAATCTTCAATAGTTTCAAGGTTATGCAATTTTAAAGACTTATAACATTAATATTTTTGAAGAATAGGGGGGAATCATCATAGCTGCACATCTATATAACAAAAAGAATAGATTAGTTTAAGCTGAGGGTCTCATTGTCATGTGAGGTCAGGTTTGGCCTTCTTAACAAAATCAAAAGAGATCGTAGTTCAGGACCTCTGTTTCAGCCACTCATCTAGCTGAAGCTGCATCTCCTGTGTTACTGGTCAAGAACCTTCAGAATCACTTCACTGAAGCATGGAGATTCACCTTGGAGCAATCAAGCAGGCTCTCATTCTACAGATAGGTAAAAGACAAGATCACATGGGAATATTACCTTGACCATGCCCGCAATTTTGAGGACAGGAAATTCACTGCAAGGATTCGCTCTAGTGCTCACAAACTCAATATTGAAACTGGAAGGCACAAAAACATTCCTAAAGCAGAAAGGATCTGTGACTTCTGCTCATTAAAAGGAATCGACACCTCAGCTATTGAAGATGAAGAACACATCCTTGCCACCTGTCCACTAACAACATCACATAGGCATAAGATGGCATCATCTGATCAACAGTATCGACATCAACCATGGTGATACTCCTCTTAATGGCATTCAGATAGCCAGGACATATCCACCAGGTCCTGCTGAATCATATAATGACTCACTTGTGATACATATACAAATCATGACCAGGGCAATCAAGATTATGTACAAGAGCACTCTAAAGTACAAAAAAGAACTGTCTCAGCAAGGTGAAAGCTCATCTTAGATTTCCTGTGATTCCACCTTCAATCTCTCTCATCTCAGCTTTTCACTCTTTCCGCTTTTTGCTCTTTGTTTTTCCAGCCTTGTCTGCTCTTTTCATCGTCTGAATCCTCATCACTTAGGGCCTGGATGTTGTCTAAGTGTCCCACTCAGTTTGGATCCCAGATGGCTGAGTGGAAAAGAGGGGGTGTTTCCGACTTGCGCTGGTAGTGATCCAGCCACCTGCTACATATGTGTGGGAAGCAGGTGCCTCTCCGATGCTCACCTGGCTGCGTACCGATTTGGGCTTAACTGTGTCCCATGCGTGGGGCATGCGTAGGCCGGGGGACAACATCAACCCTATCCATTTCTTCTTTTCTAATTCTCCTTCTCCAGGTCTTCGTGAGTTCTTGTTGCTTTGCTCTTCCTGCACGATTACTCCTGTTACTTCAGCTCTTCTCATCAGTTCTTTTTTCTCTTCGGCATCAGTTCTTTTCTCTCTTCGGCATCTCTCTCTGTTGGCTCTTTGGTCTGTACGTGCCCACATTACGATCCCCAATCTCATCTAGTCACCATTATCCTTCTATAGTATTCAAAAATTGGCCCCTTTTTTGTATGCTTTCGTCTGCTCCCTCGAATCAGTACGCTGATGACTTTTCACCAAATCAATTCCAATCACCAAAATACATCACCAAATCACACTATCATCCCCGATTAACATAATATTACAGACTTGTGTGCGATTTGAATGACATTGCTTTTGTCACAAATTATATTTTAAAATTCTTGTAAAAAATTCTTGTAAATTCTTGTAGTTCAGGACCCTATTTACTTAGGGCTTTAATAGACCCCCCTGTGAATCCCCTCAATTTGTTAAAGCCAGTGTTATGGTAAGATTTGCAACTAAGTTTAACAGCCGGTGCACGAGCAGGGCAGAGACCAATCCATCGACATTGGGCCACTTCTATTAAATGTTGAATAGTTTAATTGGTCTGTGGTGTGAGGGGGCCAGGGATAATAAAGTTGTAAGATCATAAATTTTGGATTTTCAAAGGAAACTTAAAAGTAATTTTCGGGGTGCCACACTTCTGATTTATCAATTCCAAAGAATGACTGAAGAACATCAAGTTTCTGAGTAGAATTCAAAATTTCTTTTAGTTTTTGTTTGACAACAGACACTGCCACTGTGCACTGACATATCAGACCTTAAAGTTTAAAACACTGGTAACTATGGAGGTTTTTAACAATAAAATTTCATATCTTTACAGAGGGGTTTAGTGTGCTCCTTGCAGTAGAATTCGACTACACTTCCTTGGGGTCCAATAAGCCTGGCTCTGGAGTAGATGAACTTATTGCAAATCAGAATTGGTGTGAAGATCAGTGAAGATCCCTGCATTCTTTCTGCAGTAGGTCCAGATATTCATGCTATTAGACTTTTCAATAGGTAACTCAATGACTTTTGCACTGATGATGATTTGAAAGTATTTTGCATTAAAAAAAAGTCAGCTTGCTGTGGTTATTTGTGTTGTGGAACTTGGCAATTAGTGTTTTATTATTAGACTAAGAGTACGGTAAACAAAGATACCAGTAAAATTACATTCCATTCAATTCAGAAAGTTACTGAGAGCTAGAGGAAAGATGCCATCCAACATTAGGTACTTATTGTAGATGATTATCAAGCTCAAATTTATTTTCAATCACATCGAACCAAAATTATATCAATCCCATATTGGAGTTAATCCCTTAAAAGAAAATAGAAATGACCTTTAATGAAGCCATTGATATTATTCCATAATGAAATAAGAAATGAAACCAAAATGAAGCATACCCACTGTAATTTTCACCGACATGACATCAAAGTCAATTTTATAGTATTTATACAAAAGTCGTACCTAGCACCCAAACACTTGCGCGTTGAGTAAAATCGCAACTTTTGTGCGCGGCGCAAAACCTTATGTGAAAATGTAGTAAAATTTTTTTGCCTGGTGAATGGTGATACCAGACCCGCCCGTTGATGCAGCTGCTGTTGGTAAACACGTATATCCCTGTGTGGGTTGCGCGCAGCGCGTACACACACCTATGCGGGCTAAGGAACAGCCGCTGATGCGGCACCGCGATTTTAAGCCGTCGCGTGCACTTGCACTGCGCGCTCGCGCTTCTGAGCCGCACACGGACATTTTACATACAAAATCTCGAATGTGCTTAGTCGGTTTCCTAATTTACTGAACAAGAGTTTTCTTTTGATACCAAATTTGTCAATTTATAATTAGAAGAAGATCAACATTTTGATTTTCATTTGCTAAACACGTATATCCCTGTCTGCGTTGCGCGTACGCACACCTATGCGGGCTTAGGAAGATTTTCATGTCCCTATTTGTCTCCACTACAAAAAAGGCCATGCCAATTAGATTGTTCAATATAATTTTTTGTTGTAGAACAAATACAGTCATCTTTGTAGTCAAGCCCCAGGACTCTCCAACAACTCCAACCGTAGTCTTTGACGGGATCCATGAAACAAATGCCTGCATCATCAATACCATTTATTTTATACTATTATGCTACACTAATTTCACTGCCCTATTTCTGGCAAACTGTTTGAGATAAATTAATCTAACCTTTGTAGATGACAAGATGCTGTGACTATTTGCAGGACTTAGCATCATAATGGTGTAAAAAACTCTTTCTAGCATTTAAATTTTCCCTGTTTGGCTCGAAAATTTGTGCAATTGTTAGCTTATACTCTCACATTGACTGACTTATTGTAGCCCTTCGTAACAACCTGACTTATCTTGTTGAACTTGATTGCTTTTAGCATTGACTGAGGGGGACCCCATAGTAAAACACAAAGGATGCAAAAATGGACCTGACTTATCTATTCTATGAGTATCATAGTAGGTTTTAAGCATGTAATTCATCAAAAACAACTATGCATTGACTGTAATCACTAATTCAGTAATAATATACTATCTTAATTTTTAGCCACAGTACTGTGATGGTTGATCTCGATAACACAATTATTGCTGGTGAACTTCTCAAGTGGACAAATTATATTCATGGATGGCAGGTGAATACAGCTATTATACTGTGTTGAATCATTTAACAAATAACCTCGTGTTGAACATAATTGCTGATAGAGAACAGCGACATTTTGTTTTGGCTGGAAATAGTTTCTTGCATATTTTGTCACACTCTAGTTTCACTTTGTCACCCTTTGATACATAGCCCTTACTCCTCTATGAAATTTATTGAAATATAACACAAAACTATTGAATGTCTTCACATATTTCAACATTCATTTCGCTTTGGTCAAGTGAGGATTTCTCAATATTGATTTTGTGAATGATTTTGGTTCCATGTACTATACACTTTGAAAGCCCTTAGTGGTACCCCACTGTGGGTTATCATCATTACCCCTTTACTGCTACTAATTTTGCTAACAATTACAGGTTCGGTACTTTAAACTCTCACAAGCTGGACTCATTAGTTATAGTGTTACTCCAGACAATAGTGATGGATGCAAGGGATCAATAAGAGTTGATAAGATGATTTTACAGATAATGGTCAATAATATAAGCCTTCTACCTATATCACAAAAACAACATATTTGGCTATATACTGGGTGAACTGCAGTTCATTCATAGTCGTCAAGATCATATGAATTCATATGAGTTCATGAATGCGCTTACCAGTTCAATAAATTTTTATATGAATGAACTTCATATGAACTTTCATGAATTCATATGAACTTCACCGTTCATATGAACTTCATATGAATTCGCTTAATTCATTAAACACGA
>WFMF01000156.1:216973-381725 GCA_011033025.1 Beroe forskalii
GCAAATTCAGTTTATTTATGAATGGTAACAATGAGTAATGGGCACCTGAGTTCAATGGTGCGTATTAGTGTTATCTATTGTTCTTGATAATCGTCTATGTGAAGAGTGATGGTTAAATACCATTATCCTTATGTTATGTTTTTGTTATCTTTCCTCTATGCTCTAGCTCTCAGTAACTTTCTGAATTGAATGGAATGTCATTTTACTGGTATCATTGCTTACCGTACTCTTAGTCTAATAATAAAACACTAATTGCCAAGTTCCACAACACAAATAACCACAGCAAGCTGACCTTTTTAATGCAAAATACTTTCAAATCATCATCAGTGCAAAAGTCATTGAGTTACCTATTAAAAAAGTCTAATAGCATGAAATCTGTACCTTCTGCAGAAAGAATGCAGGGATCTTCACTGATATTCACATCAATTCTGATTCGCAATAAGGTCATCTACTCCAGAGCCAGGCTTATTGGACCCCAAGGAAGTGCAGTCGAATTCTACTGCAAAGAGCACACTAAACCCCTCTGTAAAGATATGAAATTTTTATTGTTAAAAACCTCCATAGTTACCAGTGTTTTAAACTTTAAGGTCCAATATGTCAGTGGCAGTGTCTGTTGTCAAACGAAAACTAAAAGAAATTTTGAATTCTACTCAGAAACTTGATGTTCTTCACTCATTCTTTGGAATTGATAAATCAGAAGTGTGGCACCCCGAAAATTCCTTTGAAAATCCAAAGTTTATGATCTTACAACTTTATTATCCCTGGTCCCCCTCACACCACAGACCAATTAAACTATTGAACATTTAATAGAAGTGGCCCAATGTCAATGGATTGGTCTCTGCCCTGCTCGTGCCCCGGCTGTTAAACTTAGTTGCACTTATTATTATTATTATTATTATTATTATTATTATTATTATTATTATTATTATTATTATTATTATTATTATTATCTTACCATAACACTGGCTTTAACAAATTGAGGGGATTCACAAGGAGGTCTATTAAAGCCCTAAGCGAATAGGGTCCTGTACTAGGGTCTCTTTTGAGTTAAACAATAATTTGAGTTAAACAATAATTTTTTATTTACTAATGAAAAAATATTTCCCAAGAGATCAGACAAAAACGTTGAATTTGTTAGGAACAACAAGCTAAATCTTTATATTGAGGTAGAGTACTTTCGTAACACTGACATCATCAGTACCTATAAAGAATTATCAAGATTAGAAAGGGTCCCAAGAAAAGTGTAAGAACAACCTAAAACAAATGCTAAAAGTGGGAAAGGAAATGAAAGATCATGAAAAAGGAAAAGACTCATTCTAGAAGTGGAATTCCAAAAGGATCCATCGAATTAATACCAAAAGGTTTTATAGTTTTAAGTTTCTGTATCCACTTGTGTTCATTAACATCAAGTGACCGAGGACTACTATTTGAAAGAATAAAAATTTGGTAGTGGCTATTGAAATCATCCCTATTAGAACAGCAATGATCATCAATAAGATGTTTTCCTAAACAATAACTATCAGGGTCACCAGAGTCAATATCAGAATTAGGGTCACTCAAGATTTTATAGAACTTTGCCCTGTGTTCATTGACACGTTGGCGTAATATTCGGGTAGTTCTACCCACATAATTCTTATTACAAAATTTACACATGAAGATATAAATAATGTTGTATGATCGGCAGTCACCCGTAGCTGGTTTGATATTGATATTGTTGATGACATAAACGGGGCCTTCGGCAATAAGTTTGCATGTGCCACATTTTGGCTGGTTACAAGGGTTTGTTCCCTGTGGTTGGGTCCCTTGTGCCATTTTCTGAACTTTGACCAGTTTTTTTCTGAGTGAAGCACCAGTACGGTTGACATAAGAGAAAAGTGACTTCCTTTGTAAGTCATTTGAAGGGTGGCTACTCCCAGCGCTTCTCGAAGACTCAGAACTTGATATTGAGAGACTTCTTGAGGCTGAGAGAGTGGGTTCAAGGTCCCTAACCACTTCAAGCATATCTCTATCTCCTTTGAAGGTGGATATTACTCGAATGGACTTATCTGGAGAACTGGGTACAAGTAAAGAACTATTAGAGTCATTATGCATACGAATACGCCTTTCCAACTGACTAACTTTAGATGTTATTTTGTTAACCATCTTTTTTGGGTAGTTGGCACTTATGAAACATTGCTTGAGCTCTTCCAACCGTTCATTCAAACGAGTATCATCGTTGATAATCCTTCGTAAGCGAAGTGAGGTCGAGTAAACAATGCTACTAAATGTGTGGTTAGGGTGTGATGAGCCGTAGTAGAGATATGATCTAGAATCAGTTTCTTTAACATACAGATCAGTCATCAGGCATCCATCGTCATTGAAGCAAAATTGGATATCCAAGAACGCGACAAACAAACCAGGGTCTTCAATGGTATGTTCATCAATGTTCAAGCCGTGGCTGGATATCCTTTGGTTCACTTCTGTTAAGAATTCTGAGAACTGTCTTTTGGTACCAGAGAATACCCCACTTCCATCATCAATATATCGTTTTACAGATTTGATGTTGGCCATGAGTTTTTCGTCATTGTAGACTTGTTCTCTCATGATGTAGTAGACAGCTATGTTGGCAATTTGCACACAGAGGCTGCCACCAGTAGGGACTCCTCTCTTTTGGCGGTACCAAGTGTTGTTAAACATCCCCACTGAGGCTCTAAGGCTAAGGTTGACGAGATCTAGAATCCAGGCTTTGAATCCAGGAGTCCACTCGCTCCTACATTCGTCTATGGCAGTGGAAAGGGCCATGAGTGTTAGTTCTGGGTCTAGGGAATCATAGAGTGCCTTGAAATCGAATGTAAATGATCTGAAGTGGCGTTTGGTATTATGATCAAATGTTTCGTCGATGTGATCTAGCCATGCTAGTGCATCGTTAGTGTCTTTAAGTAGGTCAGTACAAAAGTCTCTTTCTAGTGCTTTCAGGTACCTGTCTGCCAAGAAAACATCCGATCTGCTCCATAATATCACAATAAAAAAATACATCACATAAAAATAAATGAATAACTTTCATTTTCCATTGACTAGAGATCACCAAGCTGTCTAATATTTCATAAAAGTATTAAATGACCATTAATTGTTAGAAACAATTTGAAGTATAATCCATATCATTGGCTTAAAAGGTTGATACTTACATAGGAACATTAGGGATTAAAATCTCAATATATTGCCGCCCTTTTGTGATAACATTAATTGAATGTCTTATCATGAGGAATAGGACATTTAGGTTGGCTCAGTAAAACATTTGGGTTATCATCTTGTCATGTATAAATGTTGTTATTCATTTGGGCCATCCTTGGCCGTTGAAAGAAAGTAAGACAAAAAAAGTTTAGAAGACTTTTGTACATAATGTGCTATTCAAAAGAAACATGTCTTCTGATATTAACATACCATACGATTTTTTTTTTTTTTTGTTGCAATGTTCACTGTCTGCCTCCCCCGCCACGCGTGGGGAGTTGGCAGCTCTCCATAGCAGAGAGCTCTGCTGGAACCCACCTGGCATGCACTACTAGTTTGACTAGTACCCCTTACCTGGGATGCCAGATGATAGTAAAACAATTAGTTAGTAAAACAATTAGTTATCATTTGTAGCTAACAGAATTTCTTTATTTAAAAATACATCAATAAATAAATCGAGTATAATCATATCACTGTAAAATCTCGAACATAATTGTCTATGGCACCCTTTTTGAACAAATTTTAAGATCTCTTATTAATATGGATTTTATATAGATGAGCACAGATAGAGAGAAATAGTACTGAAAGGACTCAGCCTTGCAGATTAACTGAATAATCAAGTTGTTGATTTGCTAAGTAAAGGCAGGGTTAAGATTAATCTGGTATTAATCTGGGGATGGTTTGTGGGAGAATTACAACAACAAAAGATTAAGAGTAGGTGTTTCAGGCTTGAGGGTAGGATTAGTGATCTCAGATCTTGACTTCTTAATCGAATAATTCTAGTCTAGGCCTAGGTGTCTATAATACTTATTCAGCATGCAAGAGATGCCCTGATGGCTTAATTAATCCAATTATTCAGGCAGTCTCAAATCAGTATATTATTTTGATAGTTTCAACTTTTGGTTGACACACTTCACTGCAGCTAAAGGATGCTCTCGCCTTGTCAGCTTAATCACATCCCTGGGACAGTGGGTGGGATCATGGATGAATAAAATTAAGCAAGGAAAAATTCTTTACAGATGCCAATTGAGTCGGGGGCGCCGCTCCGGAGATTGACTACCTTGGTCCCTGTGGTAAGTGGCCTCCTGGGCCTTAACCTACAACCATCGACTTCTATGGCTCTGATGGCGAGTTGTGCTGGTTTAAGATTTATTGTTATTGTAGAGTATTTGTATGGTGTTGGGTTTGTATGTTCGTACCGTCGTTTGTTGCGGAGGAGTTAGTTATATGCCGGCGCACGTGCCGCGTGTGCCTCTCCTTCCTGCTTATGTGATGTGCTTTAAAATGTTCCATGGCGCTACTCTGTTGAGAAGCGGTGGGGGCTTTTTAACTTGTGTTTGTAGTATGTATATATGTTGTAATAGTTTGGTGTGTTTTTACTCATTTTTATTACAGAAGAGTTGGTTTTCTACAATCTACGGCAGGGCGTCTCCTTCCTGCTTCGTGTGGTGTTATTTAGTTTAGAAAATAAATGTGCGCCTGCGCTCAGTGGCACGACTCTGTTGAGCTGGGATGGGACTTGTTGATTCGGGGTCAGCTGATTGTCATGTCAATTATCTCTTGATAGGTGGGTTGCTATCTACTCCAGAGTTTGTGGTGCCTGCTGAGAAACTTAGTGAGAACAGAATGATATGTCCCCATGGGATGGCCATAATGACATCATGACGGTCATCATGACTACATCATGGCAGGATGGGGGATCATAATGTCCTGACACTATAATATGACTATAGGGAGGTAAAATCTTTAGTGAATGACTGCTTGGTCCTATTTCTGCGTGTAAGGCTTTTTGCATAGGATGCCAAAAATCAGCTGCCTTTTATGCTAGTATGGGAGTAAGCAAGGCACTCCCCACAGAAGTGATCTAAGGTCTCCTTAACTCCGGGACAGTGTTAAAATAAAGGGGGAGGAGTTTGGGTCCCTCTTGCTCTTGCTGTTAATTAGGCAGTTCTGGTTTGTAGACATGTATGTTCCTTCTCACATAGGTTTGGAGATTTTAGGCTCAGGCTGCCCCTATGGTGCCGCCACAAAAAAGGAGTAAAAATGTCAATAATATACTCATATACGGAAACAGAGTGAGGGTTGTAAGCATATAACCTGAGGCCAGATTTAGATCTGGGTTAAATTCATGATGATGATGATATAGATATAGACTATAGAGTATAGAGACATTGAATTGAAAAACAATTTTATGCCACAAATTGGGAGTTTCTGACGGTTCCAAGTAAGTCATAGGTACTCAAATGTTGCTATATAATGTTCTAGGAGGTATATCAAATCATACAGTATCCGTACGAAGTGTGGTAATCGCCTCAGAAAGTGGAACCAAGTGTATTTTAAAATGTGTCAAGATTGTAAGCATATGCGCTAAAAGTGTCAAGATTGCATATGCATATTAACTGAGGCCAGAGTTAACCAGGACAGTCATTAAGTTGTTATAGGTATGTCTTGACGATGAATTGACATTGTTGGTAGGTTGTTAGGGTCAGGTTTCCACACGTTTATGCTTGTTTTTGGCATTTATGACGGCTCCAAGGCGGTCTTAGGTACTCAAATAATTGTAAGATATGTTTTTAGAAAGTGTATTTAATGATGCAATATCCGTACGATGCCTGGTATTTGCTTCAGAAAGCAGAACAGAGTGTATTTGAAGAAAAAAACGTGGGACAAGTGTCAAGATTGTAAGCATATACCCGAAAAAGTTTCAGGATTTTAAGCATCTTAACTGAGGCTAGAGTCAGACTAAGGGACTGGTATCCCGCTGTGGGGCTTCAGAACCCTTGATAAGAGATGGACTTGTATCCTGCTTGGGGCTTCAGATCCTCGATAAGGGAAGGACTGGTATCCCGCTTGGGGCTTCAGATCCTTGGTAAGGGAAGGACTGGTAATTAGTATCCCACTTGGGGCTTCAGATTCTTGTAAGGGAGGGACTGGTATCCCTTTTGGGGCTTCAGAACCCTTGGTAAGGGTGGGACTGGTATCCCGCTTGGGGCTTCAGATCCTTGGTAAGGGAAGGACTGGTAATTGGTATCCCACTTGGGGCTTCAGATCCTTGGTAAGGGAATGACTGGTATCCCGCTTGGGGCTTCAGATCCTTGGTAAGGGAATGACTGGCCTTGGGGCTTCAGATCCTTGATAAGGGAAGGACTGGTAATTGGTATCCCACTTGGGGCTTCAGATCCTTGGTAAGGGAGGGACTGGTATCCCGCTTGGGGCTTCAGAACCCTTGGTAAGGGTGGGACTGGTATCCCGCTATGGGGCTTCAGATCCCTTGAGTGTGACCTTTGAGTTGATGTGGCAATTTGATGTGGTGAGTTGATGTCTATTGGGAATTATGTGTTTTAAGTGGATCAGATGGGTATCAATCCGTTTTGCCGCAATGGCAAGGGGTTATGGAATATGGAAGTTGTCCACTCGGGACTATTGCCGCTATGGCAAGGTTGTCTGGCCAGAGTCCAGAACTGGACTCTGGTGCACGCTTGGTGCTATGTCCGCTATGGACTAGGCTGTATCTGGGGCATTCCGGCTGCCATGGGACATCAGCAGCAGTCCCGCCGCAGAGGGACCCCACTGGGTACGGGGGCCAACTCCCATACCCAGTCTACCTACCAGATATCGACGATGGGGAGCCCGCAGGGACTCTCGATCATCTGCTACGACAGGGGCTTGCACGAGACGGTCTGACTGAGACTGGCTGCGCCATTTCGCAGTACTAGGCGACCGCCCCCCTCTGATACCATACGATGCAACATAGGTATGTTAGAGTGTTATTGCACATTAGGTATTAAAGTATTCTAGTTTGAATAACATTGACATGATGACGAGGCGAATAAAAATTGGCTACAAAAATCTCATGGGTTGAGATAAGTTAAACTTAGCCAATTCCTTTGGTAAGACCCTGTGATCCATGTTGCAGTAGATGTGGTTGGAGAAAGGTCACAGTGGCTATTTGCTTCAGAGTGCCCTTTGGGGACCACCTGCAACACAGATCGGGGTCAACTATATCTAACTTTCAAATAAAATTTGCATAAAGAATGGGAGCCCAACAGTATCAATACAATACCTGGCTTATTGAAAACCAACTTCCTCTTGTCTTCAACTGTAGTGTGAAGCCTCGCAATATTTCAATATCATGTATGACTCTCAATAAAAATGAAAGTCAATTTTACACACTTGGTTAGATGGTAAAAGTTTGGAAAGCCTAGCTAGACATTGAGAGACTTAACAACACCACCTATTAAATCATGTTTAAGATTTGGATCGATATGTCAAGTATCTTTGTTACTTGCCACATAAAGCTGTAAAACTACCGAGCCATGGTCGTATCTATCCAAGTTGAACCTCAAATTGATTTTGTTTTGATTTTGTTAAGAAGGCCAAACCTGACCTCACATGACAATGAGACCCTCAGCTTAAACTAATCTATTCTTTTTGTTATATAGATGTGCAGCTATGATGATTCCCCCCTAATCTTCAAAAATATTAATGTTATAAGTCTTCAAAATTGCATAACCTTGAAGTTATTGAAGATTTGATATTCATATAATTTATATTTATTAATTGAAGTACAAATAATAAAATAGTTGTTCAATTAAATAGTTGTTTGATTTCATGGAAATATTTTAGATAAACAAATTGCCTTATTTTAGATAAACAAATTGCCTTACACTCACTTTTTAATTTCTCAAAAAGATCTTCATAAAATTCCATTTTAACCCCAACCCTCTCAAAACACTCCATTTACCAATCTTCTGTCCTCTTCAATACACTTCATCAAAAATTGCAGCTTGATTCCATGAATAGCATAAGTGGGGTAAAAACGAGGCTCAAAGATGCAGGATTAGATATACTGAAGGGAAAAGGAAGTTGTTCTGCGTCATTAGATCAGTAATGTGCTAATGATAGTAATGACCTTCCAATTTTCCAAAGCACAAGTACCGATTCCGGTAAAAGTGTCACAAGAGTTGTGATTTTTGTCCAATGGATCCATTGGATCCATCTTGTCCAGTGGACATGTCCAATGGATGTCCATTGGACATCCAATGGACATCCATTGAACATGATGTCCATCGGTTAAAATGTCCAATGGTGTTCAATGGATCCATTGGATCCATTCTTGATGTTCAATGGACATGTTCAATAGATCCAATGGATGTTCAATGGATCCATCTGAGTGGATCCAATGGACACAATCACCAAACATGGTTTGGTAGATGGACATCAGTCTGGTATTTTTGTTCAATGGATCCATTGTGTCCAATGGATCCAATGGATCCATTGTGTCCATTGAACACCATTGAACATGTCCATTGGATCCATTGGATCCATTGTACATTGTGTCCATTGGATCCATTGTGTCCAATGGATCCAATGTGTCCAATGGACAAAATGGATCCATTGGATCCAAAGGACACAATGGACCCATTGAACAAAAATGTAAAAATACCAGACTGGTGTCCATCTACCAAACCATGTTTGGTGATTGTGTCCGTTGGATCCACTCAGATGGATCCATTGAACATCCATTGGATCCATTGAACATGTCCATTGAACATCAAAAATGGATCCAGTGGATCCATTGAACACCATTGGACATTTTAACCGATGGACATCATGTTCAATGGATGTCCATTGGATGTCCAATGGACGTCCATTGGACATGTCCATTGGACAAGATGGATCCAACGGACAGAAATCACAACTCTTGTGACACTTTTACCAAGATTCCTGTGTGCTGCAGTATATATGCAACTTATGTCCATAGAGGAGTGGGGAAAGCACATGTGCCATGCCTGGTTTAGTACTATGAATGTACTTGCTGCACGACTCATTAAACAAGGAACTGAAACTGTAGGGTTCCATACAGGGTTTGCTCTGCACCTTCTGGTAATAATGTTGCGATGTATACGCCTCATGTTGTAATACTCAAGAATCAGCATGAGCACGACAAAGTTGAATGGCTCCTCTCACATGATTTTGACTTCAAGTTTATAAATCTTCGTGTTCTATTCTGATTGGGTGGAACTAAGATTTAGGTTCGCTCAAAATGTAAACATTGTAGCAGTCACTAAATTGACAATAAAGCTATTCTCAGTAAATTTCAAGCTAAAAGAATGTTTTACTCCTTTCCACTTTCCAGGTCCAGGTGGTGTTCTTGTTTGTAACTAACATCCAGCTATACAGTGCTATCTATTACATAAAGTAAAGTCACACGTGAATAATGTTTGTGCCGCCGTATACAATTAAATTTGAGCTTGCCAAGATGATATCAAGAGAAACGAATGCAAAAGGGAGAAATGAGGTGCCGTTGCTATGGAAACCAATTTCGTGCACGTGCAGATTATAATCAGTTCTATGTGAGCGCTTTCTATTACGCTACTACTGTTGAATGCTGTGCTGACATAGTTTTTGAAAATTTGACGTTTTCTTTATAAGTCAAGATCTCAAGATAGGTGTAGCAGATAATAAGTCGGTACCTGTTCTGGATCAACGTGAACGAAACAAAATTGTCCAATGTAAGTATGAGAAATCATCTTGCAATCAAAACGGATCAAAATTCACATGGTTTAGCACGATTAAAAGGAACCACCGATTCACCGAAGTTCTATTTTCCGATCTGCTCCTTCATAAAATTTGATATTTGATTTACTTGATTTGATAAGGATATTTTGATGCGGTAAAATTAAAAACTAACCAATCAATTTGAATTGTAGTGCTTAATGCTTGCGAAAGAGGTGCTGCATAGCAGCGACGAGTGAGATGTGTTAGCAGCTCCAACGGGCCTGCTAGTTTGATTATATAATAGCACTTCATTGGAAATTGGTATTCATAGCAAGGTATACAGTAGCTGTTGTAAAGGCTGAACATTATATTACTTTGGTTTTATTTTGATTCGTTTTATCTCCTATATATTCCTTTATAATTTCTTTTAATAAAGATAACTCATCACTAAATTTGTTTTCATTTGGAACTTATGGTTTATGACTGCTTAATATACATTACCTATGTAAAAAGTAATCCTAAAGGTGAACCTGACAGAGCAGCCACTTATCTTCAACACTGCATTTTTAGTTTTTTGTCGGCTTTTCAAACTTCAACCTTGTCGGCTTGCCTTAACTTTGCATATTTCGTCTTGGTTCATACAATAGCCCTAGCAAGTATGATTCCTATGCCCCAAAATATACTATCTAATGAGATATATTTAAAAGGTACGAAATTTGGGAATTTAAAAAATCCCCATATTTTCGTACCCCCAAAATTTCGATCCTTGAAATTATTTCCCCCAAATTTATTTATTGGTGATTTGTGATTTGACAATTTTGGCTACCAATGCATGAAATATGGAATTCCCAGACGAATTTCAATTAGTATATCAGTGCAGAAGGTTTCAAAATATCTAAAAAGTAAAATGGAAATTGGAAAGCTCAAATCCTACTCGAGATGCCTGTACAAATTACAATGAAATGCTGCACACCTCTTTATTAGCATCATTTGATTATGGTAGCAAATCCAAGTTCTCTAGATCCAAATCAGTTTCATTTTTCAGTCAAGAATCTGGTCATTTACGTAGAGGAATTTGTCGATGTGGGCATGTGGCTTTGGCAGGATTCTTTAGATTCTAAAGAGGTCTGACAACCATAACCCTCAGGCTTGTGAATGAATAATGTAATTGCCCGGAGTTTATGTAATATGTTTTAATTCCGTCGATAGGTACTCGATTAATACCCGTGTCGATTAACTATTTGGCCTTCAGCCTCGTCGTCATTTACTTACGTCGTCATGTATTTCTTTATTTACACTGATTCTATGTATGCTCTTCAGTCAATAAGCCCTCACAGCAAGAAAATAAAGCCCCTTTATTATTTTGACAACTGCGTCAACGAACAACATTAATTCAATGTGTTCATTACTAACCTTTTATTGTTACTAATGACTTGCAAGGTGACCGAAAGTCGTTATATTATCTTTGTGATATGATGAAAAGTAAACATAATGCTGTAATGTGTGTAGCGTGTGTGGATGATGTTTCAGATTTGATCAACCGCACTCATGCTCCATTCAGCTTTGCAGCTGAGAGTATTCCGTATCGGTAGTTATTAATTTAGTGTCTTAAGTCTTCACTCTTCATTCGTTTATATCAGTATATCGGTGCGTATACTGCCTACTTTCAATGTTATGATTCAGACATTTGGAAAAAATTTCTATCCTGTCGGCTGGCCATTGGCCGTGTGTTTAAACTTCAGATAAGATAAAAATTCTTTTGGGCTTTTCAACTAACTGTTCTTTATTTATCGAATATTGCAAACCGCAACAGATAGCACAATGAATCAGTATCATTTTGAAGTGATGATACTGCAGACTTTTCTGCGAAAGCGATCTTGATATTTCGTGATAAATTCTTTCTCGACGACATTTCGCCGTGTTTTGAAATGTTTGCCGTTAATTCTCATGGATTTACAAAAGTCGTACACTGCACTGTCCACTTTAATGCATCAAATTATTGTATCCGTGAAGGAACACGAATTCCGATAGCATGTCTGGGTTATTCCCCTGCTACTGTATTCCACTGTATGTCATATCATGTGTTGTATACATGGCAGTAGGCGGCCGTTAGTGACGTTATTATCATGGTTTACAATATCGAGCTGATGACGTCAAACCACCCACGCTTTTTGTGCGTGTTGCTCCTACGTGCACTCTCTGATTTCTCTGTGTTACTCGACACACCGGCGGATGGACAAATCGAATTATTTGGTACTCAGCATTTTTGAATATAATTATTTTATTGAAAATTTAATCAATATAATATAATTCGATGTCGCCCTGTAGTCTGCAGTTTGAGAGTTGTAATTCAGGTTGCAGTTGCAGGTTTGGACGTTGGATTTCCAATGTCATTTTTTGCTTGATTTCTTTGACATGTTTGATGTTGATTCCGTCTGTGAATTTGCTTCAAATTGATATCAGAAATTCCGAGGTTTTGACGGTCCCTTGTCAAAAAATCATTTCGCTTTCCATTTATTTATTAGTTTATTCTTTAATTGAAGTGTATGTATTAGTAATACGAAAGTGCCTTTTAATTAAATTTTGGCACTAACATGTTCGAGAATTTTCGGTGCTCATAAGTCATAGTCGATCGTTCATTAATATTTATTAGAAATAAAACATTTCCCCAAAAATGCGAATTTCGAAAGTCACGATCACCTGATAATGAGTTTACAGAATACGCCGTTAATATTTCCTATAACACAGTTACGTAACATAACAAATATTACGTTAAGTCGTGCAACATCATTTCACGTGCGAATTCGTCAATATAATGATAAGGCGATAAAAGCAAATTCAAGTCTTCAAGTAATGGGAAACCTTACGCTCACAATCCACATTTGAGATGCAAATGCTCATTGCTCAGTCTACAAACTACAGCTTTGTCCTTTCTGTATACAAATCTCCTAACGAATTGTTTTTTGGTTTTTGATATTATGGAAATAAACTTTTCGCGTTAGATCTGAATGAAAACTAATTTCAAATGAAAGAAATACTTTAACGATATTCTTTTATAATTCGTATAATATAATCACAACATTCTATTATCAAATTGTCGTCACATCTTGTATTTTCACCAGTTTCGGCCTGGCACCATTCTGCCTGTAATTATCAAGGCTAGTTTTCACCACACATTGAATTATTGATATGTAATATACGTGTAATTTTATACAGACCCCGCCCACTAAAGTAAGTGGTGTAACGGCGTTAGCTTGGTAATTCAAGTCACTTTCAATTGCAGATCATTTCAAATTTGCGACTTGTTTATATGTAACGTATTAGAAGTTTGAAAAATACAATCTTCGTCAAATTCCAGTTCCTTTCACTGTAATCACTGTGATCGGTGGTACTTGTAAGGTCTGCAGGGGATCCGGTGATGAAGGCACAGCACTGGTGTTGTGACTAGAAACCGGTGACCGCAGAAGAAGAAGAGTTAAAAAATGCTATTCTGTCTTAGTATAAGTAAATGAGACTTTAAAGTTTCAATATCACCTGTTACCCGTGATACATGATCACCAATCAGATATGTACGGCGCATTTTTACGTTACACGTTTTAACTAACACTTGATTTAGTGGATTACGGTCATCCCTTGAACCATTGCAGAATGCAACTAATTACTGCCGCCGATTGACCAACTGTTTTAATTACCTGGGACATAGATTGGCTGGTCAAAACCAGACAGCAATGAAGTAACCGCGCTCGCAGTAGGGCGCTTGCTAGTATTGGTGTGTAACTATTTACTCCCGTGTTCTTAACTCCTACTTGAGTTTATCAAGGAAATAGCTAACATTTCCCCTGCATTTCGTGTATTTAAGATTCTTATTATAACAAGGGGAATTAATTATTATGTTTCATATTTACCCCGAGTTAAACGGATCGTGCGACCACTCTCGTGTCACCATGGTCACGGGACGGGGAATCTCTATAACAACCCACGCTGTTATTTAGCTGTATGTTGTGTCGCCACTACAAAATAGGCGGTTTCCTTGCAGCAATCCGGTAGTTTAAACCCTGATGCTGACGTTACTCCCCAGAGCGTGATGATAGTATATGCGACACATAACGCAGAATAGTGAGAGTGTGATAGACAGATATAAAGGTATGTTATAGACACTTTATTACTATTTCGAATTATCAGGGCGTTTTCTTTTTTTTCTCTTTTTACGATGAGAATGGTGATAATTTTACGCAAAAAGAGAGTTATTGTTAAAATTAGCCGCTTAGGGCGTTGGTTTTGGATTTAAATTCTCCATAAATACTTTGCAAAGGCTACAAGATTTCATCCAAGGGAAAGAAGGAAAGCGGGAATCCCTTTGAGTTTGACAATAGGGATTGCAAAGGTATCTACATTTGTCGTTACCGATAGTGTTCATGCTTCTCATCTCTTGACATTCTTGACTCTTGTTAGGACTTATAAGCTATGACAAAAACCCCAAAAACGAGCGAAGAACAAAGATTTTAATTCGTTATCATATGAATAGGTCGCTTAAGACTCCTTACTATTAGAATCGGATTAGAAGCCATTTCTCATGAGCTTCAAGTTAAGCCTTACTGAAAATTTGGGCTCATAAATTCACATCTTATGTAAACCACCGGTAACATCGATATTTTGATAAAATACCATTATAAAGTTATAATATCCAGCCCATATCCTACATTTATATGGAGATGAGTCACGAACTTCATTGGATGCTGCAGACATCAACCCCTATTCTGCATAGAAAACATAAACCAGTATTATCTGCAATGTTTTCTATATAATATCCACACTTCCCTACTTCTTGGTCCTAGGCTGTGGAAGGCTGATTTTAATGTAGTTAAGCGGCCACATAACATGAGCTGAGTTTTCTGATATAAGTGTGATATTACTATCAGTGCACTAAAAACATTGTAGTGTTTAACTTTTTAAACGTTCAGGGCGTTAGGTATCTCCTATACCACGAAGTTTCCGAATCTATTTGCAGCAGCTACTCAGCATCCATCCAAACCAGTGAGGCTCTCCCTCTCCCCTCCAGCGTTTTTAAGTATTATCAATACACCCAGCCTTAATTAAAACCACATGGTGCACCGACCGGCACCAATTCAAGTATGCGGTTTTTGGGTTTCAATTCTCTCCCATGACATAATACAATTAATTCATAGCGTATTGAGCACACATAATGGGAATAATTTAGGGTGCTAGATCATCGTTTTGTGGCGACAATCGTCGCATCTTGGAACCACGTGACCATTTCGTAATGTTAAGCTATGCAACGTTCATTTTTTCAATAATTTACCGTTAAAACTTGAAAAATTCCTGCCCCACAGACTGTGTGATAACACTCTCACTTTGGAATTTTCGGGTATCTTCAGGTACGTTTCTGGTGTCAATTTAGTCGCCATATTTTTCTCAAAAATTGAAATATTTGGTTGGCGTTTAGGGACTGCGCATATAATTGCTCCCTCTTATCACCCCAATGGAATTCGGTTGCAGTTTGTACTTGGTACACTTTAACTCCGTAATGTGATTGCAGGGGCACATGGTGGGGACTTAGACTTGCAACTTATTCGTCACAGTTTTGTGTTTTATCTCACCAAAATCTCGCTGGAAAAGTGAATTTATATGCCGATTTATACGCTAAATCAAATATTAATGAGCCTTCTCCAGCCTTTAACCTGCCTGTGCATCTGACTCATGAGGTTTGAATACAAATGTGTTTGCTTTATTAGTTTTCTCTACTATTCGTTGCTTCTCGATATCAGACTGTCAGCTACCGGCTGCAATGCTATGGGTGTTTGAACTTTGAAAATGTGTTTCACCGCCTCTTTCTTACCAATCTTATATCGGGTTTTATATCGAGTCTTATATCTATGGGATTAGTTCACGTAGTGTAGTAGGGTTACTTACTGTGTACTTAGTTCCGCTGGTTCCACTTCCAGACACAGATCACCCCCTCCCCCTAGTATCACACATCACTTAGTACCCGACAGTTTCAATTGCACACTACTCTGCAACTACAGATAGATTATGGAGAGTATGTGTGACGTCACTTCACTGAAATAGAGTAGTGGAGTTGATGACGTTTAATTGTCTATTTCAAGTTGCACGGGGTGCATTTTATACTGTTACAACTTTACAAGTGATCATATACAGCAGCATGGCTGTGTCTGTTGCAGAATGATCATGTAACTTTCTTCTTGCCTCCTGCTATACTCTCCATCGAGACTGGCGGCTGGTAAAACACAGCGCATCGACAGGGAATATATATATTACTTCAAGTACTGTACTGATGGAGCTGGGGTGTATGCGTCGTGCAGTATAAATATATCTGTATATGTTATTTACTTATTTAGCATATATTATGCACATTTAAGACTTCCGTGTAATGTTTTGTTGACTCACGTATATCATTCGATCGGAAAAGAATGCCCTTTTTGGGAATATAAATGCGTCTTTTTCCGAGAATTTCGCACGTTTTTCAGTCATTGTTGTAAATCGTCGCCCGAATGCCGTTTTGCCAGTTTTGCGACTTTCGTTCGTTTGCTGCTCTTTTTTTAGATATCTTATGTCAGATTCCTTTCACCTGTAGAGTTCTCGTGGAGTCTTGATAATCATCGCAAATTCCATAAATAATGAATTATTAGTACCTAAAATTTGTATGCTATTTATTACGGTTCTTCGTTCATTAATTCAACAATTAATAAAAGTTTTTGTCCATTCTTTCATAACTTGGACTCCCCTCGAAACAGCACGTGGCATATCAATTACAATTCGAGTGAAAGATCGGTGTCAAACAGAATTGACTGATACCAGCTTACAAATTGATGAGTAAATCCTGAATTATTCATGATTATTCAAAGATCGGGTGTTACCAGGAAGGCTCTGTGGAAAACTGTCCTGGAATATTGTAATTTCTTGGATATTTGCATCCGTGGCTTTTCATCAAAGAGAAAACACACACCTCCATTAATGACTGCTAGCCGTTTGTAGATTCCGGTGACAACTAATCTTGAAATTTATTTCATTTGCAGTAACACCAATAATTCATCTAATTTATGCTATTTTGTGAATCATATTTTCATATTGAGTTATTTTTTCCGTATTGAAAATATTTTGGTTACATAAATGCTACATTTGCATGATTGCATTGTTTCCAATCATGCGATTCCATACAAATATAATCTTGAATGCAACAAATATTGGAACTTGAAAATATAATCACAATAATCAAAGAACCAAGAAATTACAAAATGTTATGATCGTTATTCGTTGATATTAGTATATCAAAATAATTAAACTATGATTATTCTCGCTGGTAATTTTTCTCTTAGATACAATCTGTTGAGCTTTGATTTCTTAATGCTTGCTGAAAAGTTATCGCTAAGTGGAATATGCAAAATTAACTCAAGAAGAGAAGAAGGTTCTTTCCCACCGTGGCCCATATCAAGAAATCAAGAATGTAAAACATAGGTATGGGAATTGTATAATATTTCCGAAAAGTCCATATAAGTCCACCTATAGTTGTATCAGGAGCATAATGCGTAAAACCGTTTGGTTCTTTAAAGCTCGGAGTGGCTGTTTCCTCTGGTCAAGTGTACCTCGTTGTTTGTAGCATTAGTACTCGTACTGACAGAGTACGTGACTCCTGGAGCGTCTCTCTGTCTGACTCTCAATCGGCTCCCCTCACTCCCACAAGACACCTCCTCCCATCTCAGGACTACCCTCCTCACGTACCTCCCAAACCTCTTGTTAGTGAGGGTGTAGAGGAGGGGGTTGCAGAAGGAGTTGAGCTGGATGCAGGCGTAGGACACGAGAGACATGGCCCTGGGGACAGTGCCCAGGTCCCTCCAAACCACTTGGCAAAGATAAGGCATCCAGCTGATGTTGAAGATGCCTGACAAGAGGCAGACAGTGATCAGGGGTCTCAGACTCTGGCTACCCCCAACATTCATCTTCCTGGAGACCCGCACTGAGATAACACAAAGGATGGAGTTGGCTACGGTTGTTATAGCGATGGGCAGGAACAGGATTAAAACACAGGTAATCCTGAAGAAGATGGCATCTTCCTTGAAGTAAATGGTTGAGACGCACTTAATGTACTCCGGTATGAAGACAGAACTGGACTTGTAGGCTAAGCTGGTTATGGTGATGAAGCTGGACAGAATGCACACGATGGCTATGATGATTTTGGCTGTTTTGAGACTGATATCTCGGAAGGGAGAGCGAAGTAGGTGGAACCTGTACAGGGTGAGAGCTAGGATGGAGTAGACATTCATGATCCCAGGAATGAAGGCAAGTTGAGCACTGATGAAGCAGTAAGCCTGCCCCATGACATACCTGCCACTTGCCAGGGTCACGGAGACTGGCAGGACGTTGAGGAGGATGTACAGCAGATCTGCTGCAGCAATGTTCTGGATAAAAAGCAGGGACACCTGGTCCAGCTTTATGGCGTTGTACCTGCGGGGCACAGAACTGTAGTCATTTGTTGCTTTATAAACTTTCCCCAAATTCATTTTATAATTGAAACTTAATTTACAAAAATTATCGACTTACAAAATTAATATAAAAAATCGGAATAAATCCAAAATTGATTTTGCCAAAAGAAAGCGTGAAATATTCTTTGAAATCAAGTCTTCCGCCACCTTGATTGGAGGAGTAAAGAACGAGCAGGTTCCCAAGGATACCGAGGATAGCACCAGTGATTGTGTATATGGCAAGGGGGACCACTTGAGCTGTGTTCAGTGATATGTCAAATTGTGGGGGAGCTGTGGTTGCAGTAGTAGAGTTCATGGTGAAGTGTGGAGTTCCATCGGGGTTGTAGAATGAGGTAGAAGTAGAGTTGTTGAACATCTTTAATGTGACCTTTCTGCTGTGTTATTGAAATGATACTATCTTCGAAATGATTTATCTAGGATAATTATAGCAACGAGAAAACTTGAGGAGCTATTTCAAAGTAACTAAATGCAAACGTTATTTGTGTCACGAACATTTGAATAAGCCTCTCCGTAATGCATGCTCTTATATATCATCTTTAAAACCTAATCTTTAAAACATAGCCAGTTATCAGACGCTACTCATAACCCAAATTTACCTGAAATTTTGCTATTCATAGAATCACAGCCTGGAAATCTGGAATACGGTGAATTTAAAAATCAGCGAATTACAGAACTGTCAAATATTGTTAAAATTCTCAGCTTGCAATTCAACAGAAATAGATGACAGAGTGGTGCATGTCAGAATATCATAGCTAAAATTGAAATAGTATAAAATATACATGAATAATTATTGCTCTATTTAATGAAAATGTGCTGAATTTATCATGCAAAGGTCTGTATACGGTTAAATGTATGCTATGATGATTATGAAAAAGCATATTTATGATACTTCCATAATGGTAATTATCATTAAATCATTATTAATAGTGTACCAAACCCTTGTGCCATTCCGTGGTCAGTATAAACTGGTGTTCCCAGGGCTTATAGTAATACATTGTGTTTAATTAGTGACCAGTTGGGTACAGCTGTTTCCATCATCACGTTATTGTTTGTTGATTGCAGACTGATGTTTTAATATTCATCATCAAAAAAGTTTCCTATTTTGGCGCATTCTGTTTCTATTTCCTGCATATCATTAAAGTTTTGCATTTCGATAATTAACTATGCGGCGCTCAGCATTCTTGAAATTCTTAGATTTTAATAATTGATAAAGTAGTTGATAAGTAATGGAAACGATGTGTAGTGCAAGGCTATCCTCCAATATCAGTAGGTGATAGGAATTGGAGGGTTTCGGTTTATTAGTTAATAGCGTGAACACTGACGTGAATAAGAAACCATGAAATCTTGAATATTGAATAATATAGTTATATGCCACCTGAATGCAGAGTCCGTTGTGAAATCAGCTCTACAATATTGTTGTGTCACTCCGTCTTCATAAATTCCGTGTAAAAATATTTCCTGCCATTTTAGAATAGGGCCCGGGTCAACCTGGATGCCATCCCCTCTAGAACTAACCATAATGGCATAATAACCCTCTGACTCATCTAAAGCACTGCAGATTTATTCAAGAATAAATATTCCAGAGATCATACAAGTTATGAAAGGATGATAAGCGTCAAGCGACATTGGACCCTTTTGAAAACTCTGGCCCCCAATCCAGGTCGCCTTTATAAGCTTATAGGAGACTTATTTCAGAAAATAAAACGTCAGGCCCCCTCCCTAACACTTAGACAATACTCATATCTTATTACATAGACAATGTTGTTAAATCTTTAAATGTTGCGATAATTACAAAAATAATATCATAAAATGCCGGAATTTTGTTGTTATACTTTGTTTTTGAATAATATGTCTTTGTTATTATGTAATGCGATTTGGTTGTGTTACGGATTTGTAGAAAGTCAGAAACTCGTTTTGCTTTTTTATCTGTCAGGTTGCGTCAATTGATTTTTTTTCCATATGCGACTGCTAGACCCATTGATGAGTTTTAATTTGTTTTAGGAAGTTTGAATATAATTGACTATAAAAAGCGATCATTTTAAGCAATGCTAATTGCTAATGGTTTACGTTTCACCCTGAAGCAGAGGCTTTCCTATACTGCGTGGCAGATGACATGTAGGTTTAAACATTTGAAATGATAATTGTCCAATTAGCAGTTTGGTCATGTTCCTGGAACGGCCTGCACGTTTTTCGTTACATTAATACTTTAAAAATATGTGTTGAATAAGACCTAAGTTAGAATTCGGGTGTGAGATTTATTATTAATAAGTATTGATTCAAATATTTTCAAATATAATATGAATTTGCTTTCAAACTTGATTAATTTCGTTTGGAACCAATAAAATTGTTTATTTTTCAGCTTCAATCTTGAAAATGACGTCAGTTCCGAACATGATTTTCCTGTTTTGACTTATGATGCTCGAACTCCACGTTTATTTCATGACGTTTCAATCTTCAATGTTCTTACGGAAAGATTTTATTATTACATAAAGCATATTAATGAGGGCGAAGTATTTCTCAAACTCCGGTTGACTGCTTTGGCTCGCACTTTCGATTTTTTGTAACTTTGTAATTAATGACCTTCGTTACATTTTACCATTTTATAACGAACTCAAACAATGAATTGCAACATATTATTCCCAGATAATTGCATTAAAATTTAGCTGGGTTATTAAACCGTAAAACGCATGCTATATTCCTGGCTTGACCGATGATGAAGTCTATGTAAACACTTGCTCCTTTGAGCCCCTTAAGAAGTAAGGATTCCTTTGACTTTGCGAACACTGCGGTACTCTGTGAGGATCGTCAGAGAAATACGAGCCCCTTTTTCAGTCTTTCTTTGACTCTGATTTTTAAAAACATGCTATGTTGATCACTGTAATTAAATGTTTCTAGAATTAGAGCTAAAGCAGTCAAGCCATCCACCGGTTAATCACTCATACAATATATTCTGGTCTATTCTGCCTTGATTAATTAAATAATTAAATAATTACTTATTTTATCAGGACCACTGATATAAGTATTCTTGCAATCTTATTGAAACTTAGGTATAAGAACTATTAACTTATTAACAGATGTCATCGTCGACCTAGAGACAGTAATCCGAGTTACTGTCAGCATTGTTATTCGTATATCCATAAGGTTAACATGCCATGGTAGAACGTTTAACAGGACATGAATTGAGATACAGAATATTACAGTGTAATCAAATGAATCTTGTCCCTTCCTGCTAGTGTGTTTTTCCCATTTCCACATTGATATATTCTTTTGTAGTTTTGTACTTTGTGAGTAACAAGATAAACATTATACAACGCGGAGTGCCGACTTGGTTGCGGGATGGTGACAAAATCCCCCATCCGAACAAATTCCCCCGGCCCGCCCCCTTTATGAGAGTTGGGGGTGGTGGCTTTTGTCCGGGGTAGGGGTATTTCCTGGGCGACTTTGTTCTGAGACACTCTTGAAACTGTCATTATTGAGAATGCAATTCCCATTTCATGCGTACAGATCATAACGTGTGCTACAGACTACAAACTAAGTTATTCAGTTACAGGTTATTCATAACGTTTGCTGGCGTTGAACGCATCATCACGACGTTTCTTTGTTTATCATGCTGCTCTCAAAAACATCCAAAAATATTTTATGTTCATAACCAGACATGTTATTTGTACTGTGTATGTCAAATTGCATGGTTTATCTCGAGATGTGATGGCTGCTTTCCAACACTATTTGTATATATGCTAATGCTGTTCATAAAGGTAGACGGTAAAATTCCATCCATTCAGCTTTATAAACCCCTAGCAGAGCATCAAGTTTAGATGCCTATCCTTCATACGCGCCCTACACTTGCGTTCGATCTTGTGGCCGCCTCGAGATCATTTCACCGAATGTTTGGACTCGCGTGCCGTCTCTTGGCTGTGAAATAATCACTGAGACGACCGTAGAATATATTGACATATTCTGTGATTTGCTTGTGAGAAAGCGCTATAGAAATAATTTAATTATACGCGGAATTTTAGTACGTTTCCTAATGTTAAATCTTTTAAGGTCTTACAAAAGCTTATCTTTTGTTCAGTACCTACACTGCGGGATTCTGAATTTCTGTCTATAATCCTACTTTGCTTATGATTGAAATCCCCGTGTTGTCTATCAGCTGTTAACAGTGTTTTGTTTGGTATAATAACATTTGGTTTTTTGTTCCAGAAACTCAGAAAGGATCATGAGTTGCTTATAATATTCCGGATAAATTAAGAAATCATTGCGTGACTTTCTCAAGTTGATCTAGAGATCCAGTACTACTACTGAACAATGCCTATTTTTAGAGTCTGCGTGAGAACACCAATGTTTCCATCTCTCTTCGCTCTTCCAATCTCCCATGTGAATCTGGAACATTTGCGCTACTCTCGGATAACCATTCGCATCTCAGCACTTTGGTGATTTACTCTCCCATGCATTGTGCAATATATTTTTGTGCAATATATTTTGTACTTTTGTGCAACTGAGAATAGTCATTGCATTGCATCTTACTATATATAATGCGTCTTATTATTATATATATATATATATGTTTGTGGCGATTCATTTTCAAGTAAGCATCGAAATTATTTTTTAATCGTGTTGTAAGAAAGTTATAATAAATCAGAAAAATAAAGAATTTTTTGCGGTTTGAGGGGCCACGCCCTTTTTTCGTCAAAATTAAAGTTTCGAATTTTTCAAAATTCCTTCGCCATCGAGTTCCTTATAATGAATTTAGAGAATTTTGTCCCACTATTGGCTCAATCTGGAACACGCCCTTTTTTCGCAAAAATCAAAGTTTCGAATTAAAAAAAATCTTTCGCCATTGTGTTGCTTATAATGAATAAAAATTTTGAGGATTTTTTCCCACAATATTGGGTCGCCCCGAGGGGCGTGGGGGCCACGCCCTTTTTTCCGTCAAAATTAAACTTTCGAATTTTTCGAAATTTTTGTTACATGATGAGTAAAAGTTTTGAGAATATTGTTGGCAATATTACCGTTGCGGGCAACTCGCAGAAAAAATCGAATTTTCCAAACTCGCACGGCTAGTATCATTAATTTATATTTTTGCTTTATTTTTCCATCTTTTTATGATTCTATTGACTCTTTGACTGTTGTAAAATTCCTAGACCCGCCGAAGTTCTAACAATTCTTTTAACTCAGATTTGACACTTTTTATATCGTGAAAGCAATTTTAAAACAATAATAATATGTTTCAACGCCCCTCACTACCAGGAGTTATGAAAATTTTCTATGCTGCGGTAGTTACCGCGAAAAATTAAATATGGAGACAGCAGCTGCATTTATATTGGATATTGCTATATAATAATCAAGCCGTGAAATTTGTTACTGGTGGGAAATCCTTGCTGTTTAATAATCTCATTAACCAGTTTGTTAATTAATTACTTGACTCGCATGGTCTTTTCGTGGGACAAATCGACCATTATTTCTCTGAAGATGTGAGCTTCAGCTCTGACTTCTGAATTGGTGGTATCATCTGAGTTGGTGATATTATTCGACATGCAATAGATTTTCAGCAAAATATTTCAAGTCAAAAACATCCAGTAACAGGCAACCTTTCCCTTTTGACGGAACATGAAATTTGTGAATCTAAGATAAAATGAAAGAAGAAATTCTATTTGCTCCTCAAAGTTAACTTTGAGCACATCACGTTTGCTTCCGCAGGCGTACCTTCCCAATTTTATCTGTTTTAAAGGTAGAAATTCTCTACCTGAACGTTACTGGCATACTGCCAATAACTGGCCGAACTTGGTTTTTTGATTCACCTAACCTAACCCTGAAATCATTATTTACTTTTCTGTATGATGGTTGGAAAGAACAAGTTGTTGATAATTGATCATGCATGGACATTGGACACATGGTACAAGTACCATATCACTCATCTTACCACTCTTAGTTTTCTACTCGTGATCCAAGTGTGGGGTACCCTAGTGCATCACTTCTTAGCCATTTCCGACTGCGGACCTCCGGAATATCCCATCATTACACAACATTTGGTTTTTGGTGACGCACTGGAATCTCAGCCGGAGAAGTTTCTTGATCATATATAAAATATACGTCAGAGAATATGGTCGGAGGAGTATCATTAACATATGTATCATTTCGTGACGCAATCCATTAATAAACTATATCGGTTTTATCCGATGGCGCTGTGTATACTGCTACCCAGAGTTTATCTATCAGTTATAGACTTATAGCATACACATTACACAACACGATTAGATAGTAGGTCAGTATCATGTTTTAGAGTGGTGTATCTGTTACACCAAACCGCCATTTGTCCGACGTGTGGAGAACACCCAGTCAGGAATGTTTCTATTTGTTTTGATGTTCCCTGTTTCCCGGTATTTAATACTTTAATAGAGCAATCTGGCTCGTATTTAACGGGAAAGCGTACCAATAAAGAGCTCAGTGTAGCTTTATCTCTTTATCGTCTGTTTGTCAACAAAAACCCCCTCAAATCATGAAGTAGCAGAGCAGAGGCGTGTTGAATGTGTTAAAATGGGCGTTTCCTGTTATCAGGTAACGATTCCAAGACCCAAGTGCTATCAAGTACATGCCTACTTATTTCTTTACTTGCATATCTTCACTGTTGCACTATGCCGCGCTCATTTCTGAAATGATATCTAGTATCTACTTATCAATTTGCCATTCTAAACCATGATAATGACGTCACTGTAGACCGCCAGTTATTTGCTTCCACTTTTTTATCATTATTGTCACGGCTCATCTCCCTGTCGAATGCGACTGGTGACAGTATACCGCACATCTTTCACTGAGTTCACACACAGCACGTTCCATATCACGTGGCACGTGCGATATCACGCTCCACGTGCCATATCACGCGCCACGTGCCATATCACGCGTCAGCTGATGCACGTGCTGCGCGTCACCTGACGCACGTGTGTCAGAAACTTAACGTGGAGTGCCCAACGTGACGCCTTAGAAGGTATTTCCGCTCTAATGCCAGACGCAACGTCGGAGAAGGAATATTATAAACGTCATGTCACTTGAATAGCAGTAGTTGCACAGTTCATGTTATGCCGCTCTTGTTCTTATTTGAGCTTCTATCGACGGTTTATAACTTATAAGAATTCAGATGACATTCTTTAGTCCGAAATGATAGAGATATGCTGTATATTTTGGGGATATTGGATGGTGGATTCATCATAGAAATGCACGCATTGTCGTTTTCTGAAAAGTATTCAGACAGTCAAATTCTTTGAATCCCCAGTTTATGTTTTCGTCCGCTTGTACGGTTTCTAGAGAACCATATGAGCTCATGTAGGAATGTTTTCCTCGGAACGTTTGATTTTCTAAAATCAATAGTTGAGATTCAGAAGAATCTTTAGAAACCAATCATATGGATGGCTCTCTTTATAATTTGACTTGCTTTAATTCGTCTTTCATAGAATCCACGTAATAGTAACGAATAACATGAAATTATTTGAACTAAGAATGGAGGCTCCCGCTGTCCGCAGAAAAGTAGAAATGTTCGGAGGTCTTTCTGCTCACTCAGTGTGAAAACTGTTAATAGAAATGGATTCATTGTAAACTTTTTTAGATATTTCTTACCAAGCAAAGATTGATGAGAGTTGAGTTCTATAAACTCTACGAAAAATGAAATACGTCAAGTATCAAATCAAATTCATCAAATAGCGTATGTATCATATTCCTCGCAATTGAATTAGCACATCCTTACAGACCTTGTGTAATTCATTACATTTTTACGCGAACGATGGTCAACTGTTTTGTTCTTAATACATCTGAATTTGTAATCATCTCACCACCATCATACTACTCCTCCTTGGAATGCTGCCAACTTTGATTAACAATATGTGTGAATCGCAATGGTCGACTGCATTCCCCCGTAAACCATCCACCAATACCGAATGCAGCTGTGATGTGATAATTGAGTTTTTCATTAAGAAAAGATACTGGAAAACGACGCGTACTGGATAATTTGAAAATAATTTCATAGTTCCTGTAGACGTTACTATAAACCATAAAAACTAGGAATCAGATTCCCCCCTTTTGAGCTTTTGTTGAATTGTATGTTTTGTTGGTCAATGCGCTGTTTGATTATGTTTTGTTAGACCGCACATGTTGGAGTTGACGGTTCGAAAAGACTTTTCATTAATCAGCGGGGGGGGGGGGAGGTTAAGTTACAAATTCCCAACGTCAGGGCGCTTATTTGTCTACTTCCCTTTTTTGTTCAAATGGACCATGACGAAATTTCATTTTTTCAATGAGCAGAGATTAATCTGAATAAGAATTGAGAATTTTCGTTATTTTGGTCTGAGTTATTTGTTGGTAATGACTGACTATCGGATTATTCTAACCCCTTGAACTGTGTTTATTAGCATGTTCAGACGTTGAGATGTTAAAAGGAAGATCATCATGACAGAGACTTTGGAGATAAATCACTCGGAGGAACTTCTTCCTAACTGCGGTAAGAGAAATGCTGCTATTTCCATTACTTTTCCCATGAAAGTAACATCTTATCATGTCCAATATTTATCCATGATTTCTTCCATGACAGCTCCGTGGCCAGATCTAGACCACTTAGATAAGTCAACTAGTTATTATGCGCCGAGATAATAATAGAATAATGACTTTCGCTACAGATTTATTTTGTTTTATGACTGATGAAATATGTCTTACATCGTCAGATTAAAATTAGAGAGTTTTATGGCTTATGCCGTGCAGCATGCTAAATATTTCACACAATATGTATAGAGAATAAAATATGAGAAGATAATGTACCTCTTAGGTATGCTCAGTGTTCATGACATGTTTTTAGCTGAGCTTGTTTGAGCCCATCGGCATGCGTTTGTATGAGTGTTAGATAATTAGCATTTAGCTGGAGGTATGTTATATGGTGAGCGAAGGCTTACAGACCACTAAATGTTGCTGATGTTATCACTAACTGCCCCTCCCTCTCTAGTGCTGATAGGCAGGTATCAGCCAATGATCAGACTTAAGTGCTCTAATTCCCCTGCAGTAGCGAATAATGAACATGCCTGTTTGTTCACTGTAACTGCCACGTGCAACCATAGTACGGTGAATTGTCGGCAGTGTTTCAACAGTTTTGGGAAATGTTGCAAAGGTCAAAGGAAAATAACAGCAAGTGAATGATCTCAACCGATTATGCAGTCTAGTGATAGATCAGCATTGGTTCTTTGGATGTATTTGGATTATGTTTTTCGAAATGTCTCGATCACTGGAATCTATGTAACACTACGCAGCGGTTTGGTGTAGATTAATGACAAATTGTATGTTGAGTTAATGCCATTAGAATATTTACATAGCAACCACATATTTCTAAAATGTTACGGTTGCTTTGAACAATTACCTGAAACTCAACTCAAACGGCAAAAACCCTTTGAAATGAATACCTCTAATAAAAAATTTACTGGAACGAGCAATCCCAGAAATAGATAAAGTCGTGACTGCCCGTCTTTTCAATAGCCAACAGTTTCAAGTGATGCTCAATATGAAGGGGTCAGCGGAAGCTGCAATTTGCAAAGCTAGGATGGAATTAGTTGATTTCTGCAATGTCAACCTAAAGCCATAATCTATGAATAGCCAAATTTATCACGCCAACATTTAGCCTGCCAAATTAAGTAATGCTGGAGGTTGCTGGGTTTTGCCGGCACGCCAAATTATTCAAGACATCTTAAAGTCGGTCCACAGAAATTATTTATTGTTTGGAACGCGCGGAGACTATCATCTGTGTAGCATGACAACGTAAATATCCGGAAAGGCGGGAATATTGCGCGCGCATGCATAGATGCATTGCTTGGGGCATCATGTTGTGGAACCTGTCTTACGACCTACCTTATCGGACATAATTATCACGGACTTAAGTTTCACGGACCTAAAACTTCACGGACATTAATATTCACGCTCGATCCAGCCATTTCAAATTTCAAGAAAACTTCAAAATTATCGGCTCGATTTATCCCATTTTCTTCTACGATTTGAATACTTGAAACTTGGCTCAAGTCCCACATCACAGATGCCCAAGTACAAGTTCCCAATTACAAGTGCATAAGAGCAGACCGTGATAAGAGAAAAGGGGGTGGATGTATGCTTTATGTCCACGACTGTCTACCCTTTTCCAAAGACTCTAGCTACGATGATGGTGTAAACAATCTTCTTACATGTTTCATCTCCTCCATCAACACTTTCATTGCAGTAATCTACCGCCCTCCAAATTCCCCCTCCTCCAGCTTCAAGACCCTCCTAGACATCCTACAGAACAAACTGGACGAGAACTCAAAAGACACCAGATCTCCTGACATCTACGTCATGGGAGATTTCAACCTACCTGCCATTGACTGGGAATTCTGCTGTGTGAAGTCTGGTGTTCCTTGTGACAGCCCCGAAGCCGCTGCCCACCTTCTAGACTTCATGGACCGAAATTTCCTCTCTCAGCTGGTTGACAAACCAACCCGAGAAAACAACACTCTCGACCTCATCTTCACAAACAAACCCCTTGACGTTCTTAATGTGGAAGTTAAAGACACGAAGCTCTCTGAGCACAGGTTGGTAGAAGCTCTCCTGGGCTTTAACCCTATCTCCAAAAGTAATTTCGTGGATCCAAAGCTGGACTCCATGTCCTTCAGAGCTGTTGATGTTCACCAAGCGGACTACGACGCCATTAATACACAGCTCTCGGAGATTGATTGGGATTCACTCAGGGATAACCTCCACAACGACTCCAGTGGTGAACAGTTCCTTGAATTAATTCGCCTCACTGTCCTCCAGGTCACTCTCCTCCACTCGCCTCCTAAGAAAACCTCAGCAAGCCACAAAAACCGCCGAGCAAGAGACAAAAACATAACCAAGAGAAAGCGGAGAACCCTTAATGCCCGTATCTCTGCTATCAAAGCCAACAACCCTTCCTCCCCGCATCTCGCCAAGCTTCAAAACGATGTTAACTTGTTGACATACGAAATCAAGGAGCTGATTGAATCAGATCTTGAAGCTAGAGAAGACACCGCTGTCCGCAAGATCAAAGCCAACCCTAGATTCTTCTTCAGCTATGCAAAGCGCTTTGCTAAAGTTCATTCCAGAGTTGCACCAATCAAAGACCAAAATGGTGAACTCCAAACAGACCCATCAATCAAAGCTGAACTCCTTCAGAACCAATATACCAAAGTATTCAGTGACCCTAAGAAATCCAATCCTGAGCTATGTGCTTCTTCCATAAATGTGACGCAGCCCCCTACTCTGGAAGACCTAACCTTTGGAGAAGAAGACATCAGAGAAGCAATCAAAGACCTTGACCCTTACTCCTCTACACCTGATGGTGACATTCCTGCCAAAGTCCTCAAAAGCTGCTCAGATCAACTTTCCTATCCTCTCTATGTACTGTGGAAGTCATCATTTGACACAGGACTCATACCCAGTACCCTCAAAACACAGTATGTGACCCCTGTTTTTAAAAAAGGTGATCAGACTGACGCAGCTAACTACAGACCAATCTCCATTACATCTCATGTCATTAAAATCTTTGAAAGAGTACTACGTAAGAGAATAGTGTCACACATGGAGTCTAACAACCTTCTGACTGACAAACAGCATGGATTCCGGAAAAAGAGAAGCTGCCTCACACAGCTCATAGACCATGTTGACCATGTTTTGAAGTCCCTGAACAGTGGAGAGGAGGTTGACACAATCTACCTAGACTACGCTAAGGCTTTTGACAAAGTGGATCTCGAGGTCCTCCTAAGGAAGCTTCAGCGCTACGGTATAGGTGGCAGGATGCTGCAATGGATACGCCAATTCCTTCTAAACAGGTTTCAGACTGTAGTAGTTGAAGGAACAAAGTCCTCCTTCCAACTTGTTATTAGTGGGGTGCCACAAGGAACCGTCCTAGGGCCAATATTTTTCATCATTTACATCAACGACCAACTGGATGTACTCAAGACTGCTGATGGAAGATATTCGCCGATGACACCAAGCTTATTTGCCAAATAAAGGAGATAATCTCTCACATGCTCCTACAAGACGACCTTAACAATATCTAGTTTGGTCAACTCGCAACAACATGCTGCTAAATGGCAACAAGTTCGAGCTGCTAAACTACACCTTGAATAAGTCCATGTTACTCAGAACCTACCCTTCACCCAAAGAGCTCCTTCAATACACTCTTCCAGATGGTACCATTATCGAGCCCAGCACTACTGTACGTGATCTGGGTGTTTTGCTTTTCAAATGATTGCTCATGGACGCCACATATCCATCAAATGCTCACCTCAACCAGGAAGGTTGCTGCCTGGGTCCTTAGCGTATTCCGGTCACGCTCCCCACACTCATGATGACCCTGTTCAAGACAATGGTGAGGAGCAAACTGGAATATTGTTGCCCTGTTTGGAACCCAGCTAAAGTTGAAGACATCCGTGATATCGAAAACGTCCAAAGAAACTTCACGGAAAATTAGTTCTTGCAAAGACCTTGATTATTGGGAAAGGCTGAAACACCTTCGGATCATGTCACTCCAACGACGCAGGGAGCGATACATTATCATCCATACATGGAAAATCGCCTGCGGAGATGCCCCAAATGACATTGGCATGGTATTTAAAACCAACTCAAGACTGGGTTTGAAAACTGTTGTCCCAAGACTACACCCGAAAGCTCAAGGTCAGTCGCGACCCACTACAACAATTCCTTTGGGTGAAAGCAGCCCAACTCTGGAATATTCTCCCCAAATCTGTTAATGAACAGTCCACACTTGATTCATTCAAAAGTGGCTCTGGGAAGATTTCTTGAAAGCTTTCCCGACACACCTCAACAACAGGATACACTGCCTGTGAACAGCAATAGCCTTCTTGAATGGAATGTTCAGAGATGCTCCAGAATGGCAGGCTTGGAAGACTCGCATGTTGACGTCGCCCATCTGTGATCCCGGCTAAACGGACTCTAAGGTACTCTAAGGTAAGGTTGAATTGAAGATTTTGTCGGTAATATGATAAAATTCCATATTGCAGGTACTATGCATGAAAAAGAAGTATAATTTTCTTAAAAATTTTATAATTTGTGCATATAAAGAAATGAAGTTAGAAATTTTGCGTCTGTATCCTAGAAATTTTAGGAGGAAATACCGAACTTAATTTTCACGGACCTGAAAATCACGGACATTAGTATCACGGACAAAATTTTCACGGACATTAATATTCACGCTGAGGTGCTCAGCGTGAATGTAATGTCCTTGATAATTATGTCCGATAAGGTAATACGTCGTTCACTGAGTTTACCTATATCATTCTTCATCGGATTTTCAAATTTCATGTTTCGTTTTCTGTTTCAATGATTCTTTTGTTCCGAAAAGCAATATTCGTCTTTCACATCGTCCGACGTATTTGTCGAATTCAGTGTACAGTCTCATAGTTATTCATTTTGGAACTTAACAGTAAGTACAAAAACCTTCTCCTGCAATTCATAGCCCAACTCGTTCCTAAGATTTTCAGGCACAAAATCTTCATGAGACATCTTCATTAGAAGTTGCCATAAAAAGGACAAATTATAGTCAATTTGTACATCTTTTCAAGTCACAGGTGCTTCCAAAGATATATTTTGAGCCCTTGTACCGGAACGTGTACTGAAGGTGGCCTTTTCGGGCTTTTAATAGCCTATTTCCTGAATTATGTGATCACGTGACCTTTGAATTTTACGCCCCTGAATTGAGTCCAAACAAAAAATTTTTGAACCCTATTACAGTTTTCTGGGCCGTAAAACACGCTGGTGTGAAGGAAAAGACCCTAACTTGAAATGTTGTGGCGGTATAGCTTCACCCCGAATGTCACACGCAAAAACGTGCGTTAAAACGCCCTGTGGCAGGCGCGACCGTGAAATTTCAATTTTTATCCTCAAAAATTTATACCACAGTCATTTTTAGGACCTGATGAGGCAAAAACATACCACCATCATGTCTTTATCCCGGAAAATCCTAAAATCTTCTTGGCGTCGAAATTTGTAATTTGCCAAATTGAAGATAAAGAGAAGAATTACCAAGAACAACCAAGACTGAAGATTCAGATATCGGAAAATCATGAGGAACCGGGACAAATTTTCATCTCTTACTTTCCTCAGCACAATTGCTAAGGTCAATCATCATTGATCAACCTCAAATTGCTCATTGTCAATAGCCTCCTGCTTAAAATTGTAAATTCGATTGAAACCTTAAATCAAAATTTGATGGAGAATTCCTAGAAAATCTATAGACATTCATGTAACTCTTATCATTAGAAAGTTTGATGAAATTGAACAACGATGAAGTTTTTGAAAAATAACCTATTTCCAAGTATCAACATAAGGATGAGCAGAGCATTGAACCGGAATACCTGTAAGGTAGCGGCTGCAGTGCGCACTGCAGTGCGCACTGAACAAGATTCCAGAGGAATCCTCCGCATATGGAGGGTTGCTATCACATCCCGAAAGGGATGGTGATGGTCAGTGGATTTTGCCAGAAAAAAGGATGCCAGTACACCAGTACAACAAGCTATATTGGTACGACTGATATTATAAGGGACCGACCACATACGACCAAAATTGGTCGCGCGCAGCAACACCACCTATTTCAGATTTAACAGTACGCGTATACACTATACACACAACCCCCTCAAAACACGATCTCTGCTAACATTTTCTCAATGCCTTTTTGTTAAACAAAATGCGATAGGGAACAGGAAAAAGTTCTTACCACAGTCAGTATTTGGACGAGATAAGGAAAAAACATACCACCACCATGTTTATTTCGAAAAAACCCAAAATCGACCAAATCTGGAGCACCCAAAAGTACATATTTTTGTTGTCTTTGTTTGCATTTCCCTATCCCAAAACCTTTGATAGGAAAAAGACAGTGGCAGTTGCAACGCAGCAAGTGTCGCTATGTAACAGGCTGTGAGACAAAATACACTAAACTGCTGCTCAAAAACACAATAATTTGAGCCCTAGTTGTCTCCGTCACTTTTTAAGTCTCATTTTTCTCTGTCTCATTTGTCCCCATTTTCCCAACTATCCCAGTCCACATTCACTTTTTGAGTCCCATTTGTTCCATTTTCCCTGTCCCATTTGTCCCAAATGCCCCAATCCACTTTTTTCTTGAGTTTGGGACAATTGGGAGAGTGACTGCAGAGGATATTAAGGGGGTGTCACTCTCCCAATTGTAGAGTCTACAGCCCTGAACCGGTTATCATTCCCCTTTTTACCCTTTTAATATTCCTTGGCCGTTTTCATTTGGTTCTCATCTGTTTTTCATCCTCTCCACGACCATTCCAAATTCCAAAAAGTATATATTAAATTTATGAATATCCATTTCATTATCATTTGATAAAATTCTAATTCTACAACAAAAGAACTATAATCAAGATCAGATCAAAAAGATGTCCCTAGAATTTAATTACATAGACGAAGAAATCCCTATTCTACACACCATGTCCCTAAAAGTTCAAAAGCACTGTCGAAATTTCAGCTTAGTTTCACAAAACAAGTTTCCAAAGAATCCCAAGTCCTACTTTACGCCACAATATTGGGGCCACCGCAGTACTGAATAAAACCATTTGGAAACTAATCAGTAATACCAGTACTTAATACTGCTTTAGTACCGAGTGTGACCGCCATTGTGATCCTCTATAAACATGCTCCTTTGCAGGAATTCCATTCAGCTCCAAAGCAGTCAGCGTCTTTCGTACACGTCTTGTAAGAGCCGTTATCGCCCAGCCAGCACCACTCCTTGCATGTGGAGCATTGGTTAGCTGCAATGCTGGCACAAAGCCCTGAAAAAGGCGCACTTTTAGATTTATTGAAGCAATGGCGGCTGATTTCTGACCAGCAGATTTTAATAACAGCAGGAATAGACTGTGAAATAGTAAAAATTTACTTGATCGCCTTGAAAATTTAACAAATGGATCGAACAGTAATTTTATCATGAAAATAACCCAAAATATGCAAAAAAAGTTGCATATTATGCAATGCTAATATACATTATAATTATATATCATATGCAAATGCATAATGCACATAATATTAAATGCATTATGCATTGTATACGGGTAAGCATGCGTGAGTCTTGCATTGACCGTTGCATTGACTCCAGCAATAGTTGTCTACACAGCCGTAGCTGCAAGCGTTCTTCTCGTAGCATGGGTATTCTGTGCCCCAAGCACAAACGCCTGAAAAGTGTGATTTAAAGGTTTTATTTAAATGATTCACCGTCAATTGCCAGGTTTCAATTGAATATGCATCCAATAAAATAGAAAATCCAACGGGTTTCCTCGTAAAGATATAACAAGGTGATGTGAAAACGTTGAATGATACGAGAGAGTTTGAAGCTTCTAGGAATCATGTGATTATCGCAGTCAGCTGGATACTCACCATTGGCCACATCCAGAGTGCCCAAAAGGACACAGAGTATCACACAAAGAGTTGAAGTTTGCATAACGAGTATAATTAATGTTGTAGATAGTTGAACAGAGAAAAATGTGGGGAATTAATTAAGACTGGGGCTTATAACAGCTGTTTTGTTTTGTTTTGTATACGCTAAATCTAAACAGGGCTCGGACAAGAGCCCTGAAAAGATCGAACAACACGTGCCAGGGGACACGGGACCAAGCGAGGTCAAGACTCGGATTAGAGCTAGACCATAACAGCTTATAACAGCTATCACATAGCAGCATTATCACGATGCATCACCGTAATTACAAGTGACATAATAAAAGCTATCGCATAGCAGCATTATCACGATGCATCACCGTAATTCCAAGTGACATTATAACAGCTATCGCATAGCAGCATTATCACGATGCATCACCGTAATTCCAAGTGACATTATAACAGCTATCGCATAGCAGCATTATCACGATGCATCACCGTAATTCCAAGTGACATTATAACAGCTATCGCATAGCAGCATTATCACGATGCATCACCGTAATTCCAAGTGACATTATAACAGCTATCGCATAGCAGCACGATGCATCACCGTAATTCCAAGTGACATTATAACAGCTATCGCATAGCAGCATTATCACGATGCATCACCGTAATTCCAAGTGACATTATAACAGCTATCGCATAGCAGCATTATCACGATGCATCACCGTAATTCCAGTGACATTATTCTTGGATTGTTAACAAAGGCCGATGCATCACCGTAATTCCAAGTGACACGCCCGGTCATTTTCACTTCCTAAGAATTGCAATGAATCACCTTTACCGAGAATAATCAATTCCAACTGATGGTCATGTGACGAGGCCGGCGTTTGTTAACAATCCAAGCATTGTTCTGAGCACACGATGCTATTATTCTGATCACATGGAAAGTTATCATTGTGATGAAACGTTAAAGCGCCAAAGCGGCTTTAACTTCAGAATTTTACACCCTCGCAGAACCCATGAGTTATTGCTGAGTCATTGATTTATTCTCTTTTGAATCAATGGTACAGGTCCAAATCTAAATGATGTGGTTCTTTAATGACAATCAATTTCGTCGTTCTGCGACATCTTCATGTCTCAAATTTGATTGTATAAAGTAGTATTGTAAAGTTAAGAACTTTACAACACTACTTTATACAATCAAATGGAGGCTGAGGCTAATTGGTTGTTTCTGGAGGCAGAGTTGTGGCTAATGGAGTCGAGTGGTCAATGTGATTAGGTTCAGTGTTCGAGTCCAGTGGCCGATCAGCTATGTGCGATAGAGTCCACTCAAGTGGCCGAGTCTGGTGCGCGGTCACTTGACCCCTCGACGCGGCTTTTCGACCACCAGACTCTCGAGCAGACTCAACCAATCAATCGACTCTACCATTTGACTCAGCCATTCAAATCCTCTGTTCAACTCGACCACTTGACTTGGCCAGTTGACTTGAACACTCGACCAATCGACTTGGAAACTAGACACGAGGTCACTTGACTCCGCCACACGATTCGAGTCAATTTGACCCCAGTCTCCACTCAAGTCGAATCGCCGAATTGGGTTGCAGTCCAGTCAACTCGACTGCTCAACACGACTCTGTTACTCAAATAGACTAACCACTCATTAATCAACAAGAGGTCAATTAATTCGGCCACATGACTGATTGTCAGCCGTTCACAGACCCTCGTGAGAATTCAGCGCCGCACTGACGCCAGCGGCTTCGTGGCTGGCGTCAGCGAGTCAGACATCGAACGACAACCTGACTGAGTGTCAGCAGTACTGGCTGGTCGTGGAATCAGCAGCACTCTAAGTCTAGTCTCTAGTACCAAAACCACACCTACTGGTGCCAGCAGCTGCACTCAACGGACATTGGACACCGATCTTATACATCAGAGTGCCGCTTGTCGCGCGCGTCCGCCGAAGGCGAAACGCTGAAATGCTGAAACTGAAAGTGAAACCAGTCACTTAGAACCAATCTCTAATGTTTTCTGGCATTTTTGGTTAATAATGTGATTTAGAGGAGCACCACATGAATATCTCATTCAAAGATACAAATGCTGAATCAAGCTAAAAAATTTCCAAGAGATCTTTTACCGATCTTTTACCCGTGATTGCGGATAGTGATTGGATAGTGAGTCGAGCATGATTGGAGAAAGATGGATGAAAGTGCTGAAAGTAATCGGAAAGTGACAGGAAAGTAATTTGATGATTGGAGCGGTTTTCTTCTTTTCAACGCATTCAAGTTACATGCAAGGCACTTTTCAGTTTCGGTACTACCCGAATTTCTCAATTTCATGTGGTACCTACCTATGAAAGGAGCCCAAGGAGTCAGAATCGTCTTGAAGTTGTCTTGAAACTTGAAAGAATGATCAGCTTGATAAGTTAACCAAAGTGGCTATTTGAGTATTAAACTCAAAACATAGTGAATAAATAAAATAAATCAATAACATAATTATCGAATATGATGCCAAAAACTGGGGACTTGGAGTCAGTCTTAATTCCTGGTCCTCTGCCAGTGCCCTCATTTCTTCATTATATCCTCAAATTTGGCACTATACCTATAAATATCCTTCGTCATACATCGTCTTCTCTACTAGAGAAGACTCTTCACGTCTTGTCTTATTAACAAGGAGGAGAATGATATGGCTTTTGTGATAAGAATTACGAGCCATTTCGCTAGATGTTACCCTAACAGCAAGGTGTTTCGTTCATAACTGAGAATCTGAGATGCTCGAGTTTTTGAGGCTGATCGCCGAATTAGCACTTTTGGAGGTCATTCTTTTGTATGATGGAAATATTCACCAAAAAAAATTTGCGAGGAATTGCTATATGGGGGTCTTCTTCACACTGCTAGGATGAATATTTCGAAGTCTTAAAATAAAATTGCAGGAACGACGTAAATTCAATTACATAATATTAATACTTGAGAGAAATTAAAATTGCCTTCTATTGTGTGTAATTATTAAATTAGTAACACGTGAAAAACATTACTTCTAATGCAGCGACAGCCGTATTTATAGAACATGAAAGTTATAAAAGGCATACAGAAATTCACCAAATATTCAAGGAATGGGAAACGATCACAAATCGAAGTTTGGAATCTCACGCCTTGATTATAGATTTGGCTGGATGCGAATGGCTGTACGGCATGTTACACAAGGAATTTAAACTGAGGTATTAAATTCAGACCGAACTATTGCGAAGCTGTGACATGGGTATTTTTATCTTCATAAATAGCCAATCTTTAGATCAGGGATCAAAGTCACCGTTTCATGCACTCTAGCTCTCTCCCATGTTACCAACTGCATTATGATCTCGATTATTCTTCAAACTATGAAGTGGTAATTCGTACGAATGGTGTTCCAGGGTGTAAGGTTTATTTTGCTTTAAAACCATGATAAAGACGTCATCAATTTACCATTCCCAACCATGATAATGACGTCACTCTCTACCACCATATAACTCGATATGTACTCTCCTTGGTCCTAAGCTGTATTAAGCTGCGCAATGATTATATTCACATATTCAGGCTAAATGTTGCGTGTTGGGAGTTCCTAATTATCCAATTAAATGAATCAAATTCTAACTCCGCTTGCTTGAAGTCACCTGCTTCCTTTTCCTCCCCATTTGGGAGTTCAAATCAATACTTTGACACGTTGCTTGACATACACACATCACCACTTACCAATGAAACAAATATATTTAAGTTGAGATCCTCCACATAAATTCGCACACACACTCAGTAATTTCCGACTAATTCCAAACAACGTATGTCGCAACTCCCTCTTCTCTTTTTACTTTTCTATGCGGTCTGTTTCTATGTCTCTATGTTATAGTGAGCTGCTCTAGTGTCGTAAAATGTGCACATTTTTACGGTGACGAGAATTTATTGTATGAATGAAGCGCTACGACATATATACCCACGTAGATTTCATGAGTTTTGTGCTTGCAAATTGAGTATTTAACATACGTGTTCTGCTGCCTTGTTTGTTCAAATAATCGCATGCTTGATCGTCGAGTATAATTCGTAGAAGGCATTGATCATCAATCCTTTTTTCGACACGAAATATGTTTCCACGGTTGGTCGGTTGGTCATTATCGCTTATTGAGCAATATGATCGAACAATGAGCATAATGCATATCAGTTACTTTCTGTGTTGCAATCTATTCTGAAAAATAAGGCTCAGTTCCTGCTGCAGCATGCTCCTCAATCCCCCCTCGTACCATGAGCTGATTTAGGAGCTTACTAGCTCGAGCAATAGTGTAACTTAGTAATTTGCTCGAGCAATAGTGCAACTTAGTAATTTGCTGGAGCAATAGTGGAACTTGATAATTTGCTCGAGCAATAGTGGAACTTGATAATTTTCTCGAGCAATAGTGCAACTTGATAATTTGCTGGAGCAATAATGCAACTGCATAATTTACTCGAACAATTAGTGCATCTGTTAAATGATAAGATTGGCGGTCTGATGTCATGGAAGCAAGTGACATTTTCAACTTATGGAAATTTCACAACTCTTTTAAACCGTCACTCTTTATTAAGCCTGAAAAATTCTTTGCCTTCGTCGTATGATTGTCGTAAGGTAAGACATTGAAATGATTGCGTACAATTTAACTTCTTTAGTGCTTTGTTTTCCCCATAATATCTCTTAGTCCCGTTATCATTCGGTCAAATGTCATTACATTTAGTCCATAGTCTTTCGATTGTTCCGCCAATGAGCTTCGTTGCAAATCTTTAGGCTTTTTCTGATGTGTATATAAGTCTGAAATCACCCCTGGTCAGTGGTCACACCCCTGGAAACACCCTCCATTGCGTAAGGTATAGCTTTATAGGTAGGTATTCGTTTCGTGATTTAGGATATCTGTGCTAAATTACGAATTTTGTTGCTCAGTGAAGTCTAGAAGCATATCATTTAGTATGAGGTTTATCTACTTGACTCTTTTTTCAAAAGACAGCTGCCCTGATGATGATTGATGTATTGAATTAAACAATCCGGGGGGATTCCGGGCGTCCAAAAACGTGGACAAAAGTAATGTTCAATTATTCCTTACTTATTGCCAAAGGTACAGCGTGTGGGATGCGACTTTTGAACAAACATTTAACTCATACCTATGAATCCCAAGCTTTCATCTAGAAACTCCAAACGCAAGCCCGAGTTACATGCTTTACTTTTGTCCACTTTTTGGCACAGCCAGTATCATTATTATTATTTCTGTTCGATGCGAATTGAACTTCTTGAACGTTAACTGATGATGCTTGACTCCTCTGTTTCCTGTCATTGCCTGAAGTAAAGCTGCAGGAAGAGTCAAAACCAGTACCAGTTTCACTGCACACGAGTCTTCCACAGAAGAGGACAGTGTCCTTAGTGTTCTCCCGTCATGAGTTCAGGAGAAGAGACTAATGCTAGGATCAATATATCATCTGCGTCAGCGAGAATGTGATGTATCCCAAGCTACATATTCTAAGGTTCTTTTAGGTTCGAGCACTGTGTAGCATAAGACCCAATTGGTGATACGTCCTGTGGGGCTGGGCGGATGGGGTAAGGGTCCGAGGGATCCACTCTTCCAGCACTCATTGCTGCTCATCACCCCTTAGTCCCCAATTTATATTATTCCATCCCTTTATGAGTCCTTCTCCACATTGCAATATATGGAAATCTGTCAGCCCCAAAACTTTCATTTTTCTTATGTTTACGCCCACTATTCTAGTAGTATTGCAGAGTTATGGCCAATAACAGTGGGGATTGAGAGTTGAGACCCTTATTTTACCACTCAAGTAGGTATTGTTGGACTGCTTATTAATATACAACATCAGCGCCTATCATTACTAGACAAACTTATACAACTCCTATTAAATAATATTCAATGTGGATATAATTCCTATTTGTTTTAGGTAATGAACGCCCAATCAGAGATCTGTCTAAACTTACTAACGTTTAATAATAAGTACCATACATTATAAATTATATAATTCTGAATATTAAATAAGTTATTTAATACGATTTACTCGTTTTTCACCTCCTTAAACAATCAATGCTCTGAAGGTTGCGCATGAGAAACAGGCGTTTTGACGATTCCCAACTTATATTCCAGGTCCTCATAATATCGTCATTTTGAGCAGTCTAATGCTCGAGGGTTGCCTGCGTAAATGTGGTTACTTTTTGACGATTCCCAACTTTCCTCTATTTATAGGGTCCTCATAAATATTATGCATTCTTATGCAGACTACATCATTTCAATGCTTGTTGCCCATAAGATATGTATCTCACTGATGGTTACGACTCTGCGCGCACCAAGGATTCATTTCTCATCTTTCCTCTGTATTATAGAGTTATAGGGTCTTATGCAGACTTCATCATTTCAATGCTTATTGCCCATGATAAACTCGGCTTCTCGTATAAAATGCATCTCAATGTCGCTGGGTAGATACAAGGCTTATTCTGCGCGCACAGCAAGGCTTTTTCTGCGCTCACAGCAAGGCTTATCCTGCGCGCAAATATGCGGAATTGAAATAGTGAGAGCGAAGACATTATGATGGTTTGAAATGGCACAAAGATGGCACCTGCAATAACTAGCTGTTCCCAGCGAAATGTAATGGTGTTTCATGCACACTTTGCAAGCATACACGCACGAGTAAATACCAGTAATAAAGGAATAAATTTATGCAACTTTACACATATAATGCTCAACACACAAACATGTGGGCCTCTTTTAACGCAGTCTAGTACATCTAAATAGCTATCTTAGGAGGGTTATTTATGCGGAGTAAAATTTTGGTGAACTATAATGGTGGTGTGAAAAAATGGGGATTTTCCGAAAAATCCCAAAATTAAAACCTCCATAAATACACCTCCTAAGGTAGGTATTTTCATCTACAAACCTCAGTACAGAAGTGCTGTAACCTGATCAATCCATGTCTATATGATGAGTCCATGTCTCCATGCCTCCATAGCAGGCAGCGTCTGACGTTGTATCACTTTGACGAACGAGATGTATGTCATATATTGTTTGCTTTATTATACACTGACCATAGTCCACCAATATAAGTATATTGTAAATTACATATATATACACCGAGGCAAAAGACCTTACCATTGTTGTTTTTTAAACACTTAAACCATTGGCATACTGTGTCCTATGATGGCTAGTAGATGATTGGCTCTCATCATCGTATTATATACTCTAGCAAACATATACTACTATATGACCTTAGTGCTGGCCTTAGTTTGAGCTCAAGTACTTTGGTTTCTCGTCTGCATCTCGTATTGTTGTCTTATCTCGTATTCTATAAATAGCTGTAGTTACACGGAGTTGTTTCAAACTTCCTGGGTCAAGTTCCAAGGTTTTTGATGCTGCAAAATACAAAATACTTCGCTATATGTACTGCAGCTATATGAAGAGTTGAGGGCAGTCTCTACTGTATGTAGTAATAAGGGTATGTGGGTTTATAAATTAGTACATCAAATAGTAAGGGAATCATCTGGAGTGCCTGCAAAAAAATTCCTTACTAAGGCTTTAGTGGCTCAATCGACTCCAACAGGTGTCCAGAGCCACCAAAAAAATTGATTCAAATTTTCGACTGTCGGAAACCTCAGGGTGGCCACGCCCTTTTTTGACCATGGGAATTTCAAAGAAAAATTACTGAAAATTTATTCAAAAGCAAATAGGGCATGATTATACTCTAACCCAATGTTTTTTGGCACGATAAATCGTTTAAAAGCAATAACTAAGTCCTAAAACCAATATTTTGGTCATAATGGGCCACGCCCACTTTTTTCATCAAAATTATGGCCAAAAATCTGAAATTTTCATATGGTCTCAACTAGGGCATGATTATACTCGAATCTTAGGTATTTTGGCACGAGAAATCGATTAAAGCAACTTTCAAAATGCTCAATCCATCATTTTGGGCATTTCGGGCCACGCCCACTTTTTTCATCAAAATTATGGCCGAAAATCTGAAGTTTTCATATGACTACAACTAGGGCATGATTATACTCGAATCTTAGGTATTTTGGCACGAGAAATCGATTAAAGCAACTTTCAAAACGCTTACTCCATTATTTTGGGCATTTTGGACCACGCCCACTTTTTCGCATCAATATTATGGCCGAAAATCTGAAGTTATTATATATGTCAAACTAGGGCATGATTATACTCTAATCCTAGGTTTTTTGGTACGAGGAATCGATTGAAGCAATTGTCCAAACACTAACACTAATATTTTGAGCATTTTGGACCATGTCCACATTTCTACATTTCTTCATGAATTTTATAGTCGAAAATCTGAAGTTATTTTATAATGACTTCAATACTAGGGCATGATTATACTCAACTTCTAGGTTTATTGGCACGAGTAATCTAAACGCTAATTCCAATATTTTGGGTATTTAGGACCATGCTCACTTATTGTCATCGAGCTTTTGGGGCCTTTTGGCTGAATAGCCAACGAGAATTCGATTTAAGCAATTATTGTCAAAACGCTAACTCCAACATTTTGGGCATTTTGGGCCATGCCCACTTTTTCACATCAATATTATGGCCTAAAATCTGAAGTTATGATGATATGGCTTCAAATATAGGGCAGTAATAGGGTGATTATACTCGAATCCTAGGTTATACTCGAATCCTTAGTTATACTCGAATCCTAGGTCAAGGCCGACTTCTTAGTCATGTCCTGGCCTGAGTCTGGGTATTTCGATTGAATAATATATATATGGTTATAGTTGTTGCTAGTTTATGATGGGAAAGTATCGCAAGTATCGCATCTTAGTATCGCACTTCTCAGAGGATATTATAAATACAACTTTCGTCGTAGTAGTAAAGACCACATGGCTATGAGCCTAACCCGGTGAGCTCAGTGGAGATCCTTGATTCCAACATATAATAAACAAGGGATCGAATCTGAGGGACTCCGTACAGGGCCTGTAGTTGTACTATAGGCTTTTGCCTGTAGTACCAGGCCATTGCTATTGCAACGGATGTGATTATAGCCAAGAGTTAGATTCACTATAACAGATCGTGCACATTGAACAAATGCTTTTGATTGAAACGAGAACCTCGTAAGAAGAGATGGCCAGTAAGCTGTTAATGAGTTGTCCTGATATATTGCCATTTACATTATGACACTACATTTCGCGGTATGTTCAGTCTAGTTGTGAGATCCTATACAGCTTTCTCCTCCACCCTTCAGATCGTAATGGATTCCTGATTCTAAAAGTCAACTTTGATATTATTACGAAGATGGCTGCTACGATTGCCATGAACATCCAGCAAAATTTACGTTGCAATGATCATGATTTGATAGTTCTATCGTTGCATGTACGTTATGACTGTAGGAAACCCTCAAGAAGGTGCTTAACTTGAAGTAAGATGGATCTCATCTCATGAGTCATGCCGAATTTCACCTCCGAAGACTGTGAACTGCCTATCCCTCAAAAGGGCCGACAAGCTACTGCGAATGAGTATCCAACAGAACAGAGTCCTTGCCACCATTGCATAACTACATACTCCTGTGGTCGACTTGTTGCATTCTGCACGACCATGGCCAAAAGCTTCGTGACAAATGTGAGTGTATCACAATAGACTATTAAAGCGTTTATATGATTGACTTAATTGATCTATTTCTCATGCCAGAAAACATATTTTAAATCATAATGAGCTCCCCTTTTTAAAACTTGTTGATAAATCTGGATATTCAGCCAAAAGGCCCCAGGAGCTCGCTGACAATAAGTGATCAAGCATGGTCCTAAATGCCCAAAATATTGGACTTAGCGTTTAGATTTCTCGTGCCAATAAACCTAGAAATTGAGTATAATCATGCTCTAGTATTAAAGCCATTAAATAACTTCAGATTTTCGGCTATAAAATTAATGAAGAAATATGGGCATGGTCCAAAATGCTCAAAATATTGATGTTAGCTTTTGGACAATTGCTTCAATCGATTCCTCGTGCCAAAAATCCTAGGATTAGAGTATAATCATGCCCTAGTTGAACATCTAATATATAATTTCGTAAGAGCACGTGAATAATGTCTGTTTGTGCGGGCGCACAGTTTAAATTTGAGCTTGCCAAAAAAATATCAAGGGAAACGAATGCAAACTGGAGAAAAGAGGTGCTGTTGCTATGGAGTTGGATATTTGCGCACGTGCAACATAAAGTAGTTCGTAAAGTTGTGTTACTATAACGTTAGTAATTTAAGCTGTCGAGATGTTGCTATTAAATGTTGTTGCTTTTAAATTTGTAGTTCATGTTTTCATGAGGCATGTAGGAACTAGGACGAAAATTATTGGAAATTTAGGAAAGTAGGAAGGTTTTACAAAAAATCTCTGAGCGGTAGAGTTCAACCGATGAAATAAATTCGCATCAAACGATGTACGTACGTCTCGGCCTGTTTCAAAATTAATGAGAGGTTCGATTCAGATTTAGAAAACTTCACGTGAACGTAAGGGAAAATAAAATTGTTGAACTAACGAAATGAAAACGCGCGCTCATTCTAATTGATAATGCGCGCTAAAACTCTGCGCGCAGCGCTGTCATTCTGCAAAGTTATTTCAGATGCTTGCAAGAGCAAATGCGCGGCGTAAAATCATGAATTTTATTTTGCTGAACTTAGCCTGAGCGTGCGCCACGCAGGGTCGCAGGGTCTAAATATATTTTCAAATTCAAAATCCTTAAACGTTGTTACTTTAGCTCCATCATGAACTGTTTTTTGAGATTAGTATTTGGTTCTGTATTATCAAGTGCAGCTCCAACGGGCTTGCTAGTATTTAATAACTTCAGATTTTCGGCCATAATATTGATGCAAAAAGTGGGCTTGGTCAAAAATGCCCAAAATATTGGTGTTAACGATTTGGCAATTGCTTTAATCGATTTCTCGTGCCAAAAAACGTAGGATTCGAGTATAATCATGCCCTAGTTGGACATATATAATAACTCTAGATTTTCGGCCATAATTTTGATGAAAAAAGTGGGCGTGGCCCGAAATGCCCAAAATGATGGATTGAGCATTTTGAAAGTTGCTTTAATCGATTTCTCGTGCCAAAATACCTAAGATTCGAGTATAATCATGCCCTAGTTGAGACCATATGAAAATTTCAGATTTTTGGCCATAATTTTGATGAAAAAAGGGGGCGTGGCCCATTATGACCAAAATATTGGTTTTTAGGACTTAGTTATTGCTTTTAAACGATTTATCGTGCCAAAAACATTGGGTTAGAGAGTATAATCATGCCCTATTTGCTTTTGAATAAATTTTTAGTAATTTTTCCTTAGAATTCTACGGTCAAAAAAAGGGCGTGGCCACCCTGAGGTTCCGAAAGTCGAAAATTTGAATCATTTTTTTGGTGGCTCTAGACACCTATTAGAGTCGATTGAGCCACTAAAACCTTAGTAAGGAATTTTTTTGCAGATACCCTACACATAACAAAATAATTCCCTTACTAAAAGCACCCTCTGACGTTTTAATAAGCGGTGTCTAAAATACATAGACACTTGCCAGATTGGGTATTTCGGGCTGCGGGACTAAACCAGATACATCCCTTGGGCTAAGCCCTCGGTAAGTATCCCAAAATGGACCCTATAGATCGATAGGCGCAGATATATGTTTTTCGTATCCTACTCTGCCCCATGTTATGTAAATGTCCTGACCCCATCCTGAGCAAGAAATTGGCAGTTGTCGATGATCGAAATTCGAAACTCGTGAATATTACATCTCAAATATTTCAAGATTTCTTGAATTGGAAGAATTATCGCTTCAGGGACTCTTCATTAAGCATTTTCGATTAACACAGACTCTGAATTAATAATACACACGGATTTGAGCTAGGCGCAGTCTTTTGTTATCGTCATGATTTACAATGTATTTGTTTTTATTATCTTGTCGATATTATCCCAAATTCGCAAGCTTTTTCTCAATTAAACATCTCATTGATCTCACTCTGAAGTACCAAAGTTGTTTTTACAAGTTTCTCTCCGTGGTTTCTTCATCACCCCCATAGTTCATGGTTCAATTGAAGCACTAGCCTTACCATCTATCGTTACATTACTAAACACAGCATAATATCTGAAACCATTGAACGATAACTGATGTCATTCATCACTAGTCATTTCCTTACAATGTAAGTCACATCTCTAATCACTTCATCCTAAGAACCACACCGTTTCCACACGCTTACCATTTACCAAGACACTAATAACAACTCATTTGAGGTAACCCACAAACTAGCAGGCGTTTCTAATGACGTCATCATCACTGTATTGAATCGTGAGTTAATGACGTTGAATCGCTTACGCTCCATACCATTCTACCAGCGGCAGTTTCTCAAACGGAACCCTCAGAAGTTTGAAGTTCCGTGGTTTGGCACCAGCTGAGCCCATCATGTATACACCTCACTCATTCAACTGCCTTAATTCAGAGGGGCCGACGCTAGTTCTATTCTACTGGCACTTGTGCAATGTGTAGTTAACCTTCTCTTTTGTTTATCTGTTTGGGGTGTTGTAGCGCTGTGTTTACCAGTTTCTCAGGTTGAAGTTGCTGTTGAAATAAGTAAATAGTGATCCTTCCATCTACACTGGCTTCCTTCCATCTTCCTTCAAGAAGTCCGGAAGAAAAAAGAGTTGGTAGATTACAAATTGCCGAATTATATCGCGCGATGCGATTTTAGGCCGTGTTAAGTAAATCGAGAACTTCTGAACTTGATAATGCCAAATGAAAATCTCGTGAGACTTTATAATTGCAATTCTGAGCTTTTCAATTAAATTTATGCCAAATAAGGTCTTAAACTGTCAATCGATGCCTATATATGGAATAGTCATCTCACCCGCCAACCGCCATTATCAGCTCTATATTTGAGTGTACAGGCTGTATCGTACTCTGCACAAATATACAGTAAGGAACTGTGACCATACCATGGTCATTGTAGAGTTCAAAATGGCTCTTCAGTCTTCGTCGAGTCATTGTTGGACATTTGTACACATATTTTGTGGCTGTCTGCTTTGTTTGTCAGCTTTTCATTGGTGCTTAGTATAGACGACTTAGTACTCTGTCTACATCGAATATAATAAGAATACCTACTGAGTATTGTAGGAAACAGATTTAGAGGGTGTCCCGGAATATAATCTGAAGTTAACCCGGTATATGGTCATCAATGAAATGATGAATCAATGATGACAATAATAGTTCAGTAATTCATATTGTATGCCCCATTGTAGGGTTTGGGGCGTGTTCCTGTATACATTTTGTACACATCCTTGTACAGTGTATCGGGTGTCCACCTCCATTACCCATCATTCCTCTCATGGGATTCATGCTGCCCTTTTATACTCAGTGTGGTTTTCGTTCCATGTACTTGTTGAAAAGTTCTCATAACTTCATAGTTCAAAGATATTACACTATGTAGTTATGCGCAGTTTTTTTACGTCATTGATACATGAAATGTTTTCGCCATTTTATAGGAGTTGGATTCAATTGAACATCGAGTTTCAGCCAGAGTAATCTTTCCTATTATGTCTGAGCATTTGTTTTGCCAGTATGCTTTTCGATTTTGAGGATAATATCCACAATTTTTAGAACTTTTGTATATGCTTGCCTATGATATCAGAATTTTCTTCTGCAATTGAGTAATTGATCATCTTGTCTGTTTCCGGTGTTTGTAAGTAACAGTTCAAATTGCTCGCTTTGTAATGAAGATTTCAAAATCCATATGGAAGTTAAGACAACCGTCTACTGATCAGTTAGGAGAGAATCCCGGATAATGAATCCGTCTATATATCTGGTTTCTGGTTACATAGCAAACCATGCTATTTTCATTACAGTTCATGACCGAGAAGGTACCTGACGTGTATTCCAAGGTGCATCAGCCCGGCACAGAACTTAGCGCTGATTTCATACAGTTTCTGATTCTTGAAATATTTTGCTCTGCCCTTCGTATAATGCTTCGTATAATGCTTCGTATAAAGCGGTATTCACGGGTTTTCCAGTTTCAACGTTTTTTATTCACAGAATATAAATTGCACATTTGCAGATCTTGTTCCCCTTCCCACCTTTTCCCGCCCACTAAAGCACTAACTCTGCCCTCTAACACATAGTTACAGACATGATCATAGTTACAGATATGGTCACACCACTCCACTGTATGCACTATGTACCACCTGACACACCTCACAGGGGCTGCATTGCACGTGTTTCATGAGGGAACATGGGAAGTAACGTGGTAACGGTGTTACCATGGCAACCATGAGCCTTACTAGGGCACAGAGATAATACAATGATACTGATGGCCTTTGGTGCTTGAGGGACTTCTTTCAGCATATATCTGACTTATCTAGGATTCTAATATCATATCGAGCTTTTTGTAAGTTCATCAACCTTATTGGAAAGCATGGGGGATGAAACCTTTTAAGAAGTGAAGCAGCAATGAGCAATCATCCCGGCCTCCAGCACGAATCATATAATATAGAACTATAGGTCGAAGGAGTAACCTAATACCACATATATGTAGTGAGCGCGAAGCGCGAACTATATATAGACGCATTATTGGCCGAAGCGAAGCTGAGGTCAATAATGGTTTGTTTTGGACGAGGCGAAGCCGAGTTCAAAACAATGTGGTATTAGGTACTCCTGAGACCTATGGTGATATTACATGGCGAAATTACATAAATTATGTGGTGGAAACTCATAAGAAATATGAAACATGACGTTTCATAGTTGTACTTGTATCAGGCGTCATGGTAAGAATGCTCTCGCCGGTAATTGCATTTTTGTCGGGCCTCAAGACATGTACTTGTAGACATATGTCGATGGAATGCATATTGTGATGCCATGTAGCAATTTACCACAGTGAAGCAAGAAAACGGCGTCATTTGAACAGCCTGTTGATCATTGGAGTCTCAAATACCACAAAATTCGAATATCTGCGTTCCAACCAAATTATTCAAATTAAATTGGCACTTGAGGCGGCAGGTATCGTTACTCGTGTAATGGTCCGCAAACAAATGTAGACAACTCACGTCATAAACTTTCTTATTGAATCTACGACGATGTCATCATTGTAAATACCCTATCAACTCTTGGAAAATCCTATAACATGGGGTTATAGGATCCGAACTACTCTAAAAAGATATGTAGGCAACTCACGTCATAAACTTTCATATTGAATCTACGTCGGAGTCATCATTGTAGCTCGGGCTTATAGGGTCGGAAACGACCACATAACATGGGGTTACAGGATCCGACCGACCGTATACTAAAGAAATTCCCCGATGTATATGGTGGCGAATAAGGGCTTATGAGCCATGTAATAGGAAGTATTTGCTATTGTAGGGCTGTGGCCGTATAATCCAGCATCTAACATCTACTGGTGCGTGTTTCAATGTTTCATCGGTCTATGACCAGTCGACTGATGCATCCTAAACAAACATCCCCTACTAAATGCACTCTGAATGACCTAAGCGTGCCCTCCTGGTGCCCCCTAAGTCATTCATTGTATCTTGATTTGGTGTATTCTGATGACAAGGGCCTCTATACACGGACGACAAGGGCCTCTATACTCGGGTGACAAGGGCCTCTATACTCGGATAACAAGGACCTCCATACACGGGTGACAAGGGCCTCTATACTCGGGTGACAAGGGCCTCTATACTCGGATAACAAGGACCTCCATACACGGGTGACAAGGGCCTCTATACTCGGGTGACAAGGGCCTCTATACTCGGGTGACAAGGGCCTCTATACTCGGATAACAAGGACCTCCATACACGGGTGACAAGGGCCTCTGTACTCGGGTGACAAGGGCCTCTATACTCGGGTGACAAGGGCCTCTATACACGGGTGACAAGGGCCTCTATACTCGGGTGACAAGGGCCTCTATACTCGGGTGACAAGGGCCTCTATTCTCGAATTACATGTGTTTCTATACGAAACATCATGATGTATAGAGTCAATACATGTTTCGTAGAGTCTCTTGCTCCTAGACTAGAGGTAGTGATGCGAATGATAAACATCTCTCAAGGGCCCCTGTGAGAATAGCAGTTGTTTGAGAGACACGTCATTATCATGGGTAAAAGAGCTAACATTGATGGCGTAGAGTAGTTTACTCTATCGTGTCCAACCATGGATTATTACTCCCGCATCAGGAGACAACTAAATACCATATCTGATGTAGTTAATAAATTATGTGTATGAAATTCTAAGAATATTTATGTTGTTTTGAAATTCTAGTTGCAGTGTTGTGACGTCATCAATCCAGCATTTAATGCATGATAATGGCGTCACTCCGCCGTAATAGACTCCTAATAGCTTGTGATTTATTACCATCTTAATTGCAGGAAGGAAAGATGTTCAGCATCGTGTGAGGAGTCCTAACGAGGACCCCCTTCAGCAATGTGAGTTTTACGTTTCCTTATTTCTTTGAACATTCTTTCTTACGTTTTTTCTTGTTATTTTACTCCCTAAGTAAGGTCAGGATCGGATGCAAAGACGAAAAGTAAAGCATCAAATAACAGTTACCTACCGAAACTATAACCTTTTTTCTAGGTTTTGATGGAATGTTTTTAATAGCTTTTATGATTCAAGTTTTTATCATTTGTAAGTTAAATAGTCTCTCCATAACCTTCCCACCCGCAGTCCTACACACACCTTCTGACGGCTGCAGTGAGATGGGTAACAAGCCGGTGACGTCACGTCGCTCGTCTGCCGCCTCACGAGGAGGAGGAGGTTTGGTGGAGGAGGACGAGGAGAGTCACGTGCGGATCAACATGCTGATATCTGCTGACGAGGACGTGTTCCCCACACACCACGAGGGAGTGGGGGGAGGGAATAGCAAGATCACAACACAGCAATACGCGGATAACTTGAAGCTGTTCGAGAAGAAGGCCCGGGCTGCCTCCATTTCATCTGCTTCAAGGTAAGGGTCTGTCTGTGTGTTAGCTCGGCTACAGTCCACGAAGCCGGAGTTGTGTAAAACGCGATAGCACTCACTGCACGATATGTTTTAGCTTGAATTCAGAAGTTTCTGCCAAAAGATCACGTATAATTGTAAGAAGTTTTATTTTTTATTTATGGCGCGGTGTTTATAAACCAGTTACTTTCTACGTTTTTTATTTGCAGATAGGTATTTCATAGTGATTGTGTCATAATACTGCAATAATTGTGGGAGGGGTTATGACAAACATTACTCATTTGACATTTCTCTTGCATTATATGGTCCACCGGTTTATTTTCATTGAATGTTGTTGATAATTTTATTGTTCTAAACTGTATTCTTGTTATTAACATATTATTGGCTAATTTGCTCATCGGCCATCGTAGTCTAACTATCGTGTGAACGTACGTTGAATATTAGATCTCTATGGTATTGCGATGAATTTAAACTGAAAACGATCATTAATTTCCCTCCGTTTAAAACGATCTTATTAACACCACCCTGACGAAAGGGAACTCCCTGAGACGTAAGAAAGCGTGTGACCATCCTTACTCATAATTCCTATCGTAGTATCCTACAAGACCTGTCATCGTATCATGCTAAGACACCTTACCGCTTGACAGCTCGCTCTAACCCTTTTCAGCAATTATAAGGTCTCAGCGTGTTCTCCTCCCCTATAATCACACCCATTAAAACCCCGATATGCCTAAATGCCTTGTTTTCGTTACAGACGATTGCTCCTGAGATTTCCTCTCTTCCATCATAAGAAACATGCTCGGTTGAAAGAATGATGTCGTTATTATGGTTTTATGTAACTAATCGTTGACGGAATAATATTCAGTCACCAGTTCCTTGCGCGCAACTGTTTGCAACAAATCCTCGGTGTTTTGAGTTTGTAATACAGCTGCACAGGTGGTCAATAGTATCGAAACAATCTGATTTTAAGAGTGGCGTCATTACTATAGGTTACCATGGTCGTTTGATGCCCTCACAGTTCGTTGGTTCTGCTTATAGACCTCTCAGCGCTCCTATAAGGAGACGTTTTGTCGCAATCTCATTCCAGACATTACCACCAAAGTTATCTACCGCGCAGGGACTTTAGACTGTCCCATGGCAACAGTTCACCATTCTCTCCCACGATAATGACGTCATCTACCCCTATCATTTGCTCCTGATCTGTGTTGTTGATTCCCCTGTGTGTGGCCGTGCTATTTCATGTTATTATTGTTATTAAATTGCTCTGTCTAAGGGTCGCAGGGTGCTCAATCAATTTGTAGGGAATGGTAGGGTTATGTCTACTTCTTACTCTTAGGCTGAAGGTTTTGTCGTTGTAGGATTCAGTCATCCTGTTCTTACGACTTACTTCAAAGCATTAGGCTCAGTTGAACGGAGGTTCGGGTTTCTGAACAGATTTGTGTTGCTTCCAGAAATGAACTTTCGCTAAATATGTGCATGAAACTCATTTAATGTTATACATGATTCCTCCTTGCAAGTTTAGATGTTAATTTGGGTAATTTGCTGCCTGCGAGTTCACAAAGGCCATACATTCAGCAATGACACTGAAGGCCGCATAATAATGATTTGCAAATTATCAGATACGGCCGCGTGGAAAATACAGGCGGATCCACGTTGTCAATTCACCGAATTACCGACTCTGGTAACATCGTCTCGCTTATGCGCCTACTACTCGATAGGGATCATTGTCCTTAATTATGCAATTAATAAGCCTGGAGGGAATGCACACATACTTACATACTCCAGCTATGATATGTCGGAAATGTGTTGATTGAAGGGTTTCCCGCCTCTGAAGTATCAGTAATATTCCCTGTCCTCGTATAGAGTACTGCACGACTTCGTGACGTCATCAAGCCACCACTTCTAAGCCTGATAATGACGTCACAGCTGAAGTCGCAGCGGTGACTTGTTGCTCCTGCGCATAGGATATTATGCTGTGGGATGTTTTAAAAGTAGGGTGTATTTCGTGCCGTATCAGCCGTGTCCGTTGCAGCTTTCCTGGACGGCACAAGAAGTTCTAAGTTTGTGATGAAGTCTGAGTGTGTTTTGAGAGTTTATATACGTGTTTTCATGAAGGGGTGGTAAAATATTACTGTTTCATAAGCATAGTTCTACACTTCTACGTATCTGATGGTTGTATCAATGCCAGAATTTCATCCAAGTTGCCAGCTGGTAAGGCTGGCAAATAATTGTTGAATGTTCCCCCTACAGCTGTCTGTTTTTGCGGTGATGGTTCACTGTGAGTCTGAGGGTTTGTACCATTTGAGCGTGTTGAATGTTTATGTACTGATAAACACTCCGATGCGATGCCTGAAAGTGTCTCTGACTGAATCTTGATTGGCCCCACATTGACAGAGGAGCAGTCGATGATAATATGATGATTAGACTTGGTGCATCAGATGTAATTACATGATCATTACAAATGAGCAATTGGTGGGTGCCTGATGGAGACACCGCGGATGAGTTAACTTGGCCCTGGTATTTGGTAATGCTTGATATACTGCAGCTGTTGCTTGGTGGGGTTGATAAACATTAGTCGTATAATTCTTCGTAAGCCGTATATCTTATGATCGGAGCATTTGGTTCTTGTTTGCGTATCCAGATTCCTTGAGATTCTTGGACTGCAAGGTTTCATAAAAACTTTCATCAATTTACAAAGAATTTCATCTTATTCCTACGTCAATTCTACTCATACGACTGAGGGTTGTTACTCCCATTTGTCACTCCCACCCTGTTACTCCGATGTTGCTACTCCCACTATGTAACTCCCACCATGTTACTCATAACTCCCACGGCTTACCTTGTTACTCCCATCATGTTAAGATGTTATATACTCTCATCATGTAACCTCCACGTTGTTACTCTCACATTCTTTCAAATCATAAGCGAAATTGGGTGACCCCGTCAGATAATTATCGTATTTACATTTTTTAACTTATCAGCAAATATTTTGTCGCATTGTTACTATAACATTACGAGTTCCTGATTGAATTAGTTCACTGTGCGGCCCGCTGTCCGTTGTTGAAGTTATAGAAGATGGAATGTTTCTTTCGTAGTATTCTTGTTTTGAGGACGAAAATCGCATCGATATTTTCATGTTATCATCTTGCTTTGCTTATGTCGCGACCAGTAATTTTCTGTTTGTAAATGCAAAAATAAGAATTGTCCTTCAATTTCACGTAGCTATCAACCATCAATGATTAATGCAATATATCATTTAACGTTATATCAGAAATGGTACCATTCACACTTATCGGGAAGGATTAATATCTTGATTCTTGATACATCTGAATGTTGTGATTGCTCATCTCATTGCAATATATCATGCCCCTCAAGACATGATATGTCCCTCAAGAGATGGGGCAATTAATCAGCTGCACAGAATAAGCAGGCTCTATGGCGTCATCAATTCACTTATCTGAGCCCTGATAACACTCTTATCACGCTTACTAAGCATTGATTGAGCAGCATATAACATAGTGCTAATTTAACCAACAGGGTCAACTGGTGGCTTTTGGGGTAAAATGTTTGATGAAAAATGGCTTGAAAAGCTGATGAGTATTAATATTGCTTTTATAAAGTACATTGTAAATGTGCCTTATCTGAACAAGTTCCTGTAATGATAAGAAAAAAAGCAAGTATGGAACAATCAAACAGAATCGGAGGCGGTAAGCTAAATATCGTGGGAAGCTGAAATTAGAACCGGTCGGAAAATTCCCTTCTCCTGCAGGCTATATAAGTGAATGGCACGGATCTTAGTTATGCTGACTGGTCCTTATGCTGAAATGAATAAATGATGTACATTTGCAAACCTGATCGAACAATAAATATCGAAAATGATCAATAATGTTCCATTTCTATCAAATTCTTAGAATTTAGTCCACAGCTGGGGATTGCACTTCGCTTTGGGATAATCGCTCATTCTAATTCCTATTATTCTCTAGCTGAATACTGGGTAGGTTGCTTGCTTGCTGTCTTTATAACCTACGTACAGAGGAATAACTTCATACCACCGGATGTTCTGGAGCTCCTTGGACCTTGATTCTAATGGGATTCTAGGGCCGCCTTCATCATACCACTTCCTTTCTCTCTATCCAAATATAATTTCTAGTCATTCTAGTAATTCTTCTCAAAAGTGACAAATCTGTAGTTCCTGCGATAAGCGTTTGGAATTACATATTTTCCACGATCGGGTATTGGCTTTTATCTGCGTAATCAATTCATCATTCTAAACCTTGAAAATGACATGGCTCTCGACTGCCTACATTTCGCTCGGGAGTTGGAAATAAGAGGAGAACTTAAGAATAATATGATCTAAGCGGCCTTCATGAAGTGAGAAGATGGAGTCATAAGTTGTGAATATTCCTTTCCAAGCATATTTATTTCATTTTATTACGAATTACTGAATTATTTAACACTTGTTGATTGTAATTTGCATTCTAGAGGATTCTTTGAGACTGAAACAAAAATCAGGACGGCCTTTCCTCCTTTCCTAGAAATTTTTTCATTGAATTCATGATTCCCATGTTCAATTATTTTAGAATAATATGTTTAAGTTATTGGTTTTATGGTTGAGTTGTTTCAATATGTTTATCTCTCTTAACGATAACAATTCACTACTCATTTCTTAATCTTATTCTGGTGTGGTATACTGGTATACGCTGCCAATATCAGCCTGTGCGAATCATTTTGAGATGCTGCCTTGCTAATTCAAATCAATTAAGCATGCTTCTAAAAAGCAGTTTTGTGGTTCCTACTGTCCGTTTATATGCATTTAAGTAAAGTCTGCGAAATGTTCTTCATCATATAAGTATTTACTAACCATCTAAAAGTTTCTTTGAATCCTAGTAAGTGGTAGTTCATTCTTAAAGTCAGAGTAAATTATCTATGCTTAATTTGTCTGTGATTAATTTGATTCATTGCAATATACGCGTTTCAACCTCTGCACTAATCAAGATTCTGAATGGTTGTAAGTGCTTTTTATTTAATTGATCTTGACAGGAATGGCTTTGACGTCATATTCTGCAAAAGAGGGGCGTCCAGGCACTCGTTCAACTCAACTTTCTTACAGAAACCAATTTCATTTTATGAAGTTTAGATTTGATTGCGAGCGATCGAATCACAGTTCTTTCTTTGGCGAACGAGGTTCGAATTAATTAATAAACTTTCTTCTAATATGAGACTTCTAATTAAACATTTTCAAAGTGAATAACGCCTATGTAGTATAACTTGTCATCTTGTCACTTCATGAGTTCAATTTGCCATATATCTGATTATCTGCGATTTCGAGATTCGAGAATTTCTCAGATTTATTTCGAGTGTCAATAATTGTATCTTTGTATGTACGTGATACAGGCATTATTGAATGTGCCAGGAACTCGTAAAGTACAATCTTCACCAGGAGGTCTGAACGTGTGTACGTGATAAAAATTCGTTCTGTACGGCACATCTGTCACTATCAAATCAGCACAATATTACGAGATTTATGGTTCATACGCGCTTTTTTACTCCACCGATGCTAACTAAGTTATTCCTGGTTTACTGTAAACAGATTACTGCAACTCATGACCCTCCGGTTTAATAAAATACAAAGTACGATAACTAAATTATAACATTATAGCATCAGCCATCGCCAGTGTTAAGGCGACAGAGCCGATTACATGTGCCACAAAATAGATAGTCAGGTTGGTGTCACCAGTTCGCTTTTATACGGCCTGATAATGACATCATTTCCAAGATTTAAGCTCTGTATGCTCTGTACCTTCGCAGCCACAGTAGGTTCCGATTAGTGCGGGTGTGCTCTAAGGTTGCAGTTTATTAGTGTCGGGATGGATTTGGTAAAAGAAAGTTTATTTCCTGCTCAGCCGAATTCCTACGACTTAAGTTTAAGTAATAACTACCTACTAAAACATTCTAAATAAAACATCGTTCATTATTAATTAATTCGTCTAGGCACTCGAACTCCTTATAATTTGCTGCTTACGGCTATCAGAATTCTGTTTGTTCATCTGTCCTGTGGAGCTATAATATTTCTCTTATTTCCACTACAGTGTCCTCGTTCGCTGATCCCTCCCTCGATTATTATTAGTATACCCTATATACCGATAATTAGTATAATGTTTGTTATATTTATATAACCCCCCTCTCCTCCTCTCCCCTCCGGATTTCCGTAATTATATTCAAATTTGCATGTTTTCATCACATATTTGTGAGATTTTCGTGGCTTCCCCCAGTGGTTCGTTCTTCCTCTGACATGTGTCGTATAGTGTCCGACATACAGGAAACTACCTTAGTACACTTAAGAACGGCGTCACTTAATTAGTGCGGTTTGGGAAAAAACGCACTAATTAAGTGTACAGTAATTAAGTGCACATGAAATTAAGTGAACAATTTCGTGAATTTTGCGTGTTTCGAATTCGTTTTTATACATATTTCGGTTCCCAATTCCATATCGATTATCGTTTTTGATCTCAAGTCATAAAAACCGCACTAATAAAGTGCGCCGATCTTAAAGTGCGCGCCAATTACGTGATGCCGTTCTTAAGTGTACTAAGGTATCTACGATCATTGTTCTCCGTGAATTAGCGTGTTTATGTGTTGTTGCAGTGTCTTGACATCTCCTGCTGCTGCAAGGACTGAGCTTTGCCTTGTCAACGTGCAGATCTTTGCGTTTTGTTTAAATAGAATCCCAGAGAGGAAGAGGCAATCTTATCGGGCATTGGTTTGGATGTGCAGTAGGACGATGTTTAGGATTCGCATGTTTTGCTATTTTTGATAGATTTGCGACGAAAAATACATGGAAAAGAATTGGTTGGAATGTGATTCTGATATGACCATCTCCGAATCTGAAAATTCAAATCACCGACACTTGCTCCGCATTCCAGGGAAGTGCATACCTACTGCATATTCTCAGATATCCTAGCACTGTAAGCACTCACTGCTTTGATATCCTACAGTTTCCCACGGTGGAGGATATAATATGTGACCGGCAGTGTTTCTTATTTGTTTGTTTAGTAGCCGAAAAGAAAATTAAGTGAAAATTAGAAGTTCGAATGTATTCCAAATGCTATGACTCTAGGTATTGATCATACCATTTTCTGTTGTAGTTTTAATTGCTACACCCACCCTTCATGATGGACCGCTTTTCGTCTATTGGCCTCCCAATAGACGAATGGGGAGAATATTTAAAGCAGCCGATATTCTTAATGCTGCTGCTTTAATAAATAACCAGCGGTGGAAGATGGAAAACAAAATATTTAACATTTTCTATGAAACATTTCGTTTGTCGGTGTTTGGTGGCCTCAGAGCCTCACGTATAAGCCTCTCTGATTTCTACCCTTGCTAATCCTTTCCCTACTGCTGTTTCTTTCTTCTCTTGGTTTTTGTATGATGAGCTTCATCCTGAATCGTGTTTAAAACGTGTCCCTCTCCTCCAGACCCGCGTGAGGGTCTCAGGATGTGTCCCTTTTACTTGTCCTTACACACCACTGTCACTAGATACAGGTCATCAGCAGGGTTAATATATCCTATTAACTGATGGGAACCGTCGTTAAAGAGGAACTAGTGATATGATGGCGGAGAAAATTAGGCGAGCAATTTTTCGTTAATTTACCCACTTTCACCAACCTGATGATCGGAGAACTCTGATGGATATCTTCTTAAAATTACTCACTTACTCACCCACTCACTCCAATTTCAAATCTATCAAAACGTAAACCGTGTAACTGCTTATCACGTTCCCACTTTATTCGAGTTCAACCACTTGACAGTCTCCAATGCTTTACTGGAAGGCTTTACTGATGTTGTCATTCAATTATGTTGAAATTTATGTCTGAATATTATTTCTTGAATCTGGATGTTCCATTGAAGCATTGAAATATTTTGGAATGACGGGCAGCTGATGGAAACGCTATTTTCACATAGCCCAGGTTTACAATGGTGTATTGATGGTGCCTTGTTTTACTGCCCTACAACGTGATAAAGCACGTAGGTATAATTCTGTTTGGTGTGAGTTGACTCATACATTAACAGCCATTGAGTTCATGTTCATTTTATCGTTCATGGTCGGCAATTTACTAATTTAGGTACATCACGCCTGACACTCGATACTTATCTGTTCGGAGCCGCGAATACATGATACACACCCACTCTCTCCAACTCCAGACGCCCTCGAGTGACGTCATCATCAGGGTTTAGAATTGCGAACTGGTGACGTTGCACCGCCCTCTCTTGGCGCGCGCGCGTGGTAAACCCCCGCCCTATAACGAGCAACACGAGAAAATGAGTTCTCGCATTGACCTAGTTTTAATATCGTTAATGAGAAGGCTGTGTCACCCTCATTTCAATTACGTGTTGACCTGTATATGTGGTATATGTCATCGACCTACTCCATATTCAGTTAATTTCATGTGTATTGTGTGGCATGTTGGACGAGGGTAAATATGAAAATATTTTGTTGACCCAGTGAAAATTGAAAAAAATCGTTGTTTTTACTGAAAATATTTTCCGGTAAAGTGATACTTCGTGGTTATTTGGTTTGATCGTTGCGGTTTATGCCATTTGGCAATTTTGTGGTGCAAACGTAAACATATATAAACCATTTATTGCGACTAAATACCGTTTAAGAATTGCTTCCATCAGTTCAGTGGGAGCTTGGTCGGCGTTTGATAGTTTGTTTTCGTTGTCAAATTCGTTTTTCATCTCAATACTCTCAAACATCTGATTAGATATTTTCAGACATCTGAGACATGAAATGATGGAATGCTCGAGAATGGCAGAAATTTAGTGTTGGTAGAACCAAACGTACTATTCGATAAATGTGTAAATAGATAAAGACAATAAATGTGTAAATTTGCGCTGCTCATTTTATATCTGTCATTTGAGATTGCACCGCCTCGAACACATATCAGCTCCTTTCTCTGGCATGAAACCAGATATCAATATATATTATCACCTGTGTTTGTCACTAATCGATCCGCCATATAATGTGAAATGGAGATATTTATTAACCCTTCCTCGGTCAATTGACGCCACAGATTCCTGTTCTATCCCTCATTTTCTGTTGAAGTTTATTTGGATTTGTTGATCTGGTTACAGTTTTATTTTGATCCAGTTGGAAGGGAAAACTAATTCAGATTTTATTGAGCACAATTCTGAGTCTCAGATTTATGAGCGTCAACAAGAGGCTTGAAGACGCTTCCTTATTCTCTTATGAAATGGTGTGAAAATTTGCACGGGCATCAAAAATATGCATAATATGTTGACTTCACCATATACGAGCTATTGCTTGAATATATGCAAAACACCGTTAAAAACGATTGTTGCGAGGCATCGTCTCCCCACGCCGAGACTAACGATTCACGAGTCTGGCATATTATGTAGAGGCGTAGCCAGATTTCTGAAATGGGGACGGCGAGACACATTCAAAACCTGTTTAATGTTTTATTTTGCTTGCCGCAAAACACTCATTTCTTCAAAATAAACAAAATTCTCATATTGCCTGTCCAAAAAGGGGAGGCAGCCGCCGGTGCCGCCTTCCCCTGGCTACGCCCCAGAATTATCGCCGCATTTTTTGAATGGCCGATTCAGACTTTCCTTTTAAAGACTTTGACACGTGTTGGTTTCACTTTTAGTTCTACTTTTTATGCTTCTTTTTGGGGAATGATCGTATTTTGAGGATCGCATTTTGAGGATTTTTGTTTTGAAATGTGCGTTCCCGCGAGGTGTTATTTACCTACCCTTTGATGAATGAGACAAGTCTAGTCATCTGTAGCTGGTTTTTATGCTTTCAGCGTTAATTTAGAATAAATCGACGGGGAATGTATGTTATGGAGTACGGACAGGAATTATCTTTTAAGTGCACGAGCTTTTTTTCGTTCGTTTGGTCTTTGTTTAATGTTTATTCATGCAGCTCGAAACTTCGAAATCGCTGTGTTGAATTGCACCGCTTTTCGAGCAATTCAGCATTTTACGTTTTCCTTTATTCGTAATAATAAGCTAAAGCGTCAGCGTGCTGGAAAAGTCGTCAATTAGTCAATTCTGGCAGTATACTTGGCAGCTCTTCATTCCTCTTCCCCATCCCTGGAAAGGAATGAAGGACAGTAATTCTCTGGGGGAATGCTGTCAGCATGATAAGGATCGACACGTCTCTCATCAAAGTCAGCAGGAACCATGGTCCTCAGCGTCAATCCTGTCAATACGTCTTGGCAGCTATATATAGATTAGCCCTGTTGTTCAAATCAACCCATATATTACAGGTCTCTAAGTTTAAGAGCCATAACATTGGGTTTTTAGATCTACGCAAATAATATTCAAAATACTGTGTTTTTACGGCAAACATCCTGTAGTAGGTGATGACTGTTTAGGCGCGGAAGCGATCGTTTGTTGATTTTTATGTCCCGGATAGGAAAGAAGGCGTTTTATATCATTAGGTCACCATTGCAAGCTATGACAATGACGTCACATGCCCATCACATTCGTTTGAAGTTGGCATCTTCATTCTTCTCAGCTATTTTGTCGGAGTTTGTGTCACGAACCAGTTTTCCTGGAACCAATTCCTTTTACGGATAGCTCGCGAACTCATTCTGGTTTTGCTTCAATTAACGAACATTCTGCTCACGGTGAGGAATTTTAGATTTTAGATTTCGTTTAAGAGTTCGCTCGTACTATGTTTTCGTTTTTACATTCTTGTTGTATTTCACCACAATCTATTAATTTAATGGAATTTGGTGGTGCATTTTGGAAATTGGAATTGAAGTGTTCAAAACAAAACAATTGAAGTATTTCAGTATTTCTTGATGAACTAGTTTCACATTTTATTTGAAGCACACTGGAAAGGTATTCCGAAATGGGAGTTTTGTCAAGTGGTTCTGGGAGTTTCTAAAATAGAGGAACCAATTAGCTTCAATTCTATCTTTTTGTTGATTTGTTAACTTCAGTGTACTCAATAAGCCAATTAATTAATTAATATGTGAATTACTTAATTAACGTGCTGAATATGGCTGCATTTTCATGTAATAATTAATAATTCGTCCACTACTGCGAATTTAATCAATTCTGGTCTAGTAAAATATTCTCTATATGCAATGAAGCAATGACGTGGCTCTTTGGAAAGCTTCCTCGTAATGTTTGACAATTAATTTTTTCATTAATTATTCCACTGTATTGGGATTTCTTTTAGTGGATTACGACACTCAATTTGTAAATTGTATCTTGATACGTTATGTCCTGATTTGTTTACACGCCATTTTCTTTGATCTACTTCGAAATTTTCAGAGGAATCTACTTCCTTAATTACAATTAGGATCTAGACCCACATATTTATCGTTCTGTTTTACTGGCCTATATCTGTTATTTCCTTGAAAAATCAGCAGATTGAATTAATAATATCCAATTATTATTTCTTCATTCACGATCTATCTGTCGCTTTGTAATAATAAATCACACCGATGAGGAGTGACTCCTCATATTTCCCCGATTTCGTCTTATATTATAATCACCTCGCTCGCCTCTCGGTTCAAAACGTTTTCGTCTTTTTTCAAATCATGGACGTAATGACTTGTTTGTTTTCTTTCAACTTTTCTTGGCCAGATGAGTTATTTTCTCAGCTGATTAAATTTCACAACTTGGTGTTGCAGTGAGACCGCATTATGGCCGCACAACTTGGTCCACACTCCGCCAAGTAGGAAGCATATTGCAAACGTGTTACGCGGAAATCCTGAATTTCATTATATCTCTTGCTTCTACCCCGTATGTATAATACATTTTGTATTGTGTGTACGGGGTTGATGTTGTTATTGTTGGTCGTTTGCAACATAAATCGACACATTGATTAACATTAATTACGAATGTAGTGTGGAAGTGTGGAAATATTGCAATTATTTTTGGGAATGCTGCAGTTCCTACTTTCCTAGTAATGTATAGCTGATACGTAAAGATGCGCGGCGTCATTAATTAGCGATGGTAAGATATGATAACGACACCATCGCAACTACCAAGAAATTAATAATGACGCATTCGCAGCAAACTTCCGAAATATATGTTGCCGAGTAGCTGGTGTATACGTTGTCATACTACAGCGCGGCAACTCATTGATCTATTGATGGCGGTCAGGAAACTCGGGTTTGGCCAAGTTTCATGCTGCGTTGCCACGTAGCTCGGTCGCCTCACGTAGCTTCACTATTACAACTGGGTCGCCACACGTAGCTTCACTGCTACAACTGGGTCGCCGCACGTAGCTTCACTGCTACAACTGGGTCGCCACACGTAGCTTCACTGCTACAACTGGGTCGCCACACATAGCTTCACTGCTACAACTTGGTCGCCGCACTTAGCTTCACTGCTACAACTGAGTCGCCGCACTTAACTTCACTGGTACTATTCATCTTGATTGGTTGTCCGCAAGCCACCTCGACAGTCCAACACCTTTCCTTGTTATAGTATGTACTGCTTGAAATTGAAAGTGTAAGGAGTTTATTGAACTTTTGGCGCTGTATTGATGCGGGTTAAATGGAGTTTTGGCGCTATTTTAACGCGGGTTTATGTCTAATATGCAATCATAGCGGCGATGGAGTGCCATTCGTACAGACGTACTGCAGTATTCTATAACCAACGTAATGTATTCTATAACTACACCAATATTTGGAAATGTCTAGGACGATACTCGTTGCACTTTTATAAGGATTAACTTGCATTCATCCGTGATTTGCTGGAAATTAGGCGCATCCTCTCGAGGCTGACGCAGATGTAAGAGACAAAATTTAATAAAATGAATTTATTGAACGCCATTACATATTTTTAGCGTTTATAATTATATCTTCGTATATTACGGTGACAGATGCTTTCATATATTACCGGCTTCTAGAGGTTAAACGCCATTATTAACTCTAAAACCATGACCATCGAAATGTCAACATGGGCTGGACGTTTTAATTAAGTTCTCTTTGACTAAACCTATTTTCAATACGAAACCGAGCATTATGTTACATGGAAAATGTTTGACATCCGTGATCCGGTCGAAGTCATGGCATGCTACTTTGGGTAAAGTTCCTAAACAGCTACTACCGCGTCACCATTTGATAAACGTGTTCATATTTATTGCAATTTGACTGGATCGGAAGTTTTGAAATTAGAAGATTTTGCCCAATACCACTTTCAGGGAGTCTGAGAGTTTGTCTTTCTTATTTTGAATACAAATATGTTTTTGATCCACCTGTTAAAATTGAAAATTCTGTTATATCAGTGTCTGCACCTATTTCATTTCTAGATTGACGTTTCTTGTCCCAAAGACGTCTGTGCGTGGATCGCTATCAAATTAATGCTTTGATAATGTGACCAGTCAATATCTCGAAAACTTGACGTAGCCGCTGACAGTTATAGCCCATTCTCCGGTGCCTTGCTCGCATTCATCAATTTCCGTCTTTTAACTTGTCAAATCTTTGATCGCAATAATCTCACAACTTACTGCTCCACCCGCGATACCGAGAAACACGTCGCTTAGTGAAATGCGCTGTTAGCTCGGTACTGAAGGTTTAAAGTCTTGTCCATTGAGGACACACGTGAGCCTGATGTTTATCTTCAATAAACAATCTTTTCCACGGAGCGGAAAGCGAACAAAAGAAGATTGACCGAATCACCAATCTAAGCTCTTGAGTGAGCTGACACGATGAGCAATATCAGACCAGCCCATAAGAGCGTAGTTGCTGATTTGGGCAATCTGCTCTTGTTTGCTTTCCGCTCCGTGGAAAAGGTTCCCCGAAGGGATGCCTCGGGGAAACCACTGTTATGATTCACTCCGTTCCTCTGCCAAATAAAAGGCGACGGTCCGAAAGTTTCATTACGTTTTCTATTCCTTGTCTCCTTGCGATTTAATGAACATGAAAACTCTAAATTACAAATTTAATCAATTTATAGCATCGGTTCTTTGTATACTGGTGGCTCTCCAAATTTGGGTTATGAAAGGTTTCTAAAATGATGATTTAAGAGCTTATTAAACCTAAAACCCAAAACACTGTTTAAATCGCAGGTGCTAATTATGGCTGGATAATTGATGGTGGTGCTAAATAACTCGTAAAATGAGCGTAAAATTTTTCAATGATTCCGGTTTTGAAATGCGGTTCTATTTTGATTTTGTTTCGTTGATGAAATATACCTACCAGGTAAAGACTTTTGATCTTACAGTACCTTTTTGTAAATTTGTAAGGAAGTATTTGCATAATCCCAAGTTATAAGATCGCGAGATTTCGATTAAATAGTTTACAATTATGCGAATATTTTTTCTTCCCTTTTAATTCTTTAATTGCCTTAATAAGTCATAAGAATCTTATTTCTCGCCGCATACTGTATGTTTTTCATCGAGGTTAATATGGCGTAAAAGTGGTTAAAATTTAGTGGTTAAGCGCAGATAAGTTGATTAACTGTCCAACTGGTTTAGCTCTATCATAGTTCCTAAGTTCTCGTGGGAGAATTGATCTTTCACCCAATCTTAATAATTGTGACTCACTGGATAGTTATGAGGTCTTCCCTTACCAATTTCGTGGAGTGATTGAACGCTTGCCCCATAATGATAATTTAACCTAAACTTGCTTGATATTTTTGCCCAAAGCATGGAAACTCGTCTGTACCATTAAGATATTTCCTACTTACTTCACATTGCCATGGCCCTGAGGCCAGAACAGACTTTAAATGACACATTATGCCGATTATGCTTCTTGAATATTAGAACTGAATATTCGAATATCAGAAATGAATGGCAACGGAGCACTCATACAGCCATTATCGCTGATTCCCTTGCGTCGTGATTGAGTATTTATGAGTTTTTGGCTTTTGATTTCCTTGAACTGTTTTATGGCGACTTATAGTGAGATGCATCAAATTTTGAATAATCTTCTTACAAGTTTTCAAACATAGGTGATCAGATACAAGAACCTTCATTATTTTACCACATCTTATCACCTTATTTGAATCTTTCTAGTCCATCTACTGAACATAACTCTGCGAATACCTTAACTTGAGGACTTTTAACCTCCATTATTTTAGACGGGCAAAAATATAGTGGTAAAATGTAAATCACAGAGCGTCTAGACATGTTGTGGTCAGTCAAATCATAACCAACCATCATTGGTTGAGATATCGGGCGTTGCAACTTGTTCTGCCAGATTTTTTAGTCAATTTGTCTCTCCAACTCTTCCGTGGACATTAAAGCAGCATACGAGTTCGGTTTCCAAGGACAGCGTCTATGGCATCAGGAATTTAATTTCCGCCTTCACCGCGGAGGCGCGGAACATAATTCAGCAAGCTGCAAGTTGCTTATAGCACCAGCTCTTTCGTTAGATCTAGGAGCACTTCTTAGGAGCTCGCATTGTTAGTTGTCAAATTGAATGGAGTCTTAAACTGGGCTTTGGCATGCGTCAAATCATCCTTCAGCATTCCGGATCTCCCGTTTATACCATCCCTATAATAAATTTTCTTTTGCCATCGGAATGGGGTTTGCCACAACATTTCATTTGAAAGTCAGAGCGACAGAGAAACACGATTTCTCTTTCACTCATACATCCATAACTTTTCATGGTACCTTCAGCTTTTTCCCTGATTTGGCAATCCTATCATTAATAGATTTTTCCCCTACATTTCATATTTCTATGGGATGTTAGTTTGTCCGTGTGAGTTGAGGGAATGTCTTTAAACTTTGAGCTGGTACAACCCTTTTCTTGACATCGAGAAGTTTTCATTAAGTAATGATGTTAACGTACAATCTGAATCAGCACTTGTTCTTGTACAATTAATTCACGTTGTAAATTCTTCTGGGTGGCGTTCAGAATTATCATTCAGAAATCACGACTATTTTTTGATTTTGCCATATTTTACTGTAACACGAGCGATTATATATCATGACGTCTCAGACAAATCAATAATCATGAATATTTTCTGAATTTGAGCGCCCCCGCGCTGGCGTGATCTCAGAGGTTAATAAGATACTGCTCGCAAAAACAAGCGGCACAGCGTGGCGTCATTGCCTTGAATCAGAGTGGTGGTTTTATGCCTTCAAACTTCCTACTTCATACCTTGCGACATACAACCATATGTTCACGTTGTATCCCCTAAATATTCCATAATATGCAAAGAAAATTATTAGATTGATTGAATAAATATTGCACCGAACAGAATCGTGACGTCACAGAAAACATCTGATCTGTGTCACATTTGAATTACCCGAGGAGCCACTTAATTTGTAGGTTAGCGCAGGTACCCAGCTACTCGGCTCCTATAGACACTAAACTCCTTAATTTTAACCAGTATGTTGTTGCTATCTCCTAGTTCATCTTGGTTATGGCTATATTAGATGTGTCCCAGAAACGTGTTCCCGCTGGCAGTCCCCCATGTGCCGCAGGAATCCTGTCCTTTTGGAGTACTGGGGCAGGACTTCCCTTCACAGGGGGATTAGTCGGATCTATTTGCAGATCCCTCCTTCGTAGGCATTATCTCATGGATCTGTCTTCAGATTTATATTTGTTGCTATCTTGTGATATGTCGAGCTCTTTGCTATCAGCCGGAGAGTCAAATCCTTAGATACTATCTATCGCATTTCTCGGGCTATCTCCTATCGTTTAATTTCCCAAGAAGAGAATATTTGGAATCATTTTGAGATATTCACTCTATCCTCAATAATTGTAAATCTTATCAGTTACCCCGCGAATGCCACCTCATCCCCATCACTATGATCAAGCGGCTTATATCGACTACCGATTACCGATTGGGGTGCTTAGTCTTGAAGCTAGAGATTGTGATGTATCTCATGATGGAGCTAACGACTGTTTTGTTCCAAATCTAATCTGTATAGTTTTACACACCTTTCATCTTCGTGATACTCCCTTTGTGTTGTAGTGTATTGCCGGAGAGCTGCTGGGTAGCAATGGTTATTTCGTTTGGTGCAGTAGAACATCCATTATGCCCTATATCATTTGTTAGATGAAATTCGTATACGAGAATTAATTAGTTCCTCATTATGTACCTTTCTTTTGTTAGGAATTCTTTACTTTGAATATCATGCCTACTGGCAGGAACCAAAAAGTCATGCGACCGCTCGGAATAAATTTATCCGGCAATCATTTATTATCTCGGATTATACTAATTCTTTGTTCCCTTTCATTCTGAATTTCAGATAGCACCCTCTAACTCGTTCTTCTCCTCAAGAGAAAATCACAAAGTCCGGAGAACTATCTCCCTACGACAGTCCCGTGAACAGATAGCCACCGCTAGCTCGCCCATCCCCAGCAACCTCATATCCGACCTCTTGGAGATCTCCAAGTCCTTCAAGAGACACCACCGGACCTCCCTTCAGAAGTCCGCCTCAGCCATGAGTCTGAGACTGGTTAATATCGAGGAGTCTGACTCGCTCCTGCTCCCCCGACGAGACCAAGGCTCGGAGGGGGGATTCCCCGAGAAGAGTTGCAGTGTGCCCCACATCGTGAGTGAGGTGGATCAGAGGTGTAAGCAGCCTGAGAACGGGCAGAGGAGGGGAGGAGATTCCTCATCCTCTAGTGAAACAGAGTACGACTCTTACAAAACACACAGAGATGAGGTGGATCACGAGGACATTGAGTTTGAGTTGGATGCTTCGAACCCCTGCAGTCCGCTCAGCCCCCCTCAGTATATCGAACCTCATGTCTCCTACTCCGACTGTTTAGAGGCATCCCCTCCTCCTGAGGATAATGATCCGTTGTCTTGTCCTCCGCAAACCACTGAGAACGGTAAAACCACGCCCACTGATTCCTGTCCTTCCGACTCCTCCTCAGAAGACACTGACTCGTGTCCCTCAGACTCTGACTCCTGTCCGTCTGATGACTCCGAGGAGGAAGTCAGTGAGGCAGACCAGTTTCCCGCCCGAAACAATGCCAAGTTCACGCCTTACTCTGGGGAACGCAGACAGCGAGGCAGGATGTCTGTCATCACGCCTCCGAGCATCAGCAAGGTGGAACTCAACCTGACCATCAAGAAACGGGTCTCCAAGTCCTGTGGGGACCTGTGCGAAATCTCGGAGGAGTTCATCGACCATCTGAAGGCCCTTCGACCGGTGGAGGACAGTGTTTTTGAGGAGTTTGAGATGCTGAGTAAGCAGGACCGTGATGGAGAGGATGATTTCCGCCCCGGGAAGCTGAAGAGAAGCAGCTCCCAAACGATTACTGATCGGGAGCTGAAGACCATCCACGAGACTAAGAATATCTGGAATATCCCGGAAATGGTGAAGAGCTCGAAGATAGCGCTAGCGATCATGTTCATAGGTGCCCGGATGGGATCCGTTGTTCAGAATAACCTCGGCCATGTCAGCAATATCAACGCTGAAGCCACATCTCAATGTCCAAGTGTGTCTGGTTCTGAGAAGTCAAGATCCCCTTCTGTGACAATACCGCCTAAGAAATCAATGGGGAGGAGCTTCTCTTTTTCAATGAAGAGCAGGGGTAATATGAACAAGAAAGTGTCGAAGTCGAAGATAAGCCTCAAAGAAGATATCATGGGTGAGTTCTTGATATCTTTGAACTTAAAACCAACCAATGATTCAAACTTTGATTCATTATTTGCTTACTATATTAAGCGGTAAATTGACTTTTCTGCTATCTAAATGGGATGGTAGCATCCAAATTTAAACTTTGCCCTGACTGCAGTTTGCCAAATGAGGATAATATTTGCTACATTATTCTTCTGCGTAATTTCTTCGATCCTTATCGCAGAAGACGCTGAACTGGAGTGCTCTGAGGACGATGTACTTGACAAGTCAGCCTCCCTACCGAGATCAATGCCTGGACCACCAACAGCGGTAATAAACATTAAAATTCCTTAATTAATTAATTAGTACCTGTAAAATAAATTTCCTGTTTAATTCCTGTTTGATTTACTTCCTGTTTAATTCCAATTTTTGGAAGCGGGACAAAGCTTAATAACAAAAATTAACTTGGCTGGATGCCAGTTAAAGAGAAAACTACTGCACATCGTCGATCTTCCGAAGCTCTGTTTTATCACAGCCATTGTAACCAGCCATCACAGGTTGAAATGAGTGGGATGGGTGTAATGGCCAGTCATTACTCCCATCCCACCCATTCAAACCTGCATCATACACTTTTCAGGGTTCCTCCGATCAGTTTGCAGTTCTGGGAGATAACAAGCGCTGCATGTCCCTCAGCAACCTCTACACCCAGCGGGCTGAAAAGGTTTGTGTTCTCACTTTCTCAGTACTATTTTGTTTTGTTCCAAGGTAGGGGGATGATTGCTTGCACGCGCTGTCTTCAAAATGTTCATACCTTCTCATCCAAGGTGCGGTTTTTGACTCTTTTATTGATGAGGGTTACAAGAATATTTCTCCGAACAATTTTTGAGAGTTTTGCGCTAGATATTGGAAGGTTCTTAGGAGTCTGAGTGTTCGTTATCTTTTCATTTTCATAGACTTCATCGTGGCACCCCCTGTCAATGCCTTATTATAGAGTTCTTCTCAAGGGCTATTGTTAGGAGAAAAACCATTAAATATGTCCCATGATGTCCATGGACCGTCAGCCCATGATCGCTAAATTTTATGTGGTGGACCCTTGTCTTCCAAACTTAGCGGTATTCATGAATTTATACTTTCCATTCTCTTGGTAATCGAATTGCGAAGAGAAAAGAATTTAGAGTCCCTGCATTGTTGTCGCTGTAAAGTGGCCGGAGTGAAGGTTGAGAGGTGTCTGGATATATGCGGCTGAATTAATCTTATGTAGGATATTAAACAATGGATCTACTTCATATCTTCGATCCAACTTCAAGTGTTGTTTTCTTGACCCAGGGCTCTATGTTATTCTTCTCTTTCAACTGAATGAATGCAGCCAGGTGATAATGTTTATGGGTGCATGACATCGGACCTTGTTATGAACCTAACTCTCTTGCCATCAACAACTGACCTTGTAAATGAACCTGTCACAACTCACAGTACGTGACCAAGGGCTCAGTTGACAGTTCGTGACATATGTTCTCACTGGCAAACCACGTGGCACTTATTGAGATTTGCCCATTATCACGTTTTTTTTCTCGTTTACACACCGTGCCAAAACACCTCTTCCTGTTAATCATTTGCGCCCTTTGAAATGTTCATATAATTCCCGTACACATCCTCCACTCACTTTTCCGACGCACAAAGAATCAGTCTATGTGCATGAATTATTCCATTTCTTTAAATTTCTAAATCCTAGCATACATATTACACAAAATACCCTCCCCGCGATGAATTTCCCAAATTTCGCAATATTAGGCTTGAATAATGGTAATTATTTGTTTAAGGTCTGAATTTGTAACCACAAAAAGTAGTTAAGTCTGTAGTTTAAACTCAGTCTCTTGCAACTATCAATGACCCTTCCAATGATGATAATTAGGCCCAACTCAAAATTTAAATGGTTTTGTCTCGCCTTTACAACATAGTAAATAAATATTTGCTCTAATAACGTCTAGTACATGCATTTAAAATAGCTTATATTTTATTTTTATAAATTTACTGTAATGACAGCTGCAGCTGTTTCGACACCGGCTTTCTAAATTCGGTTGTAGTAAAGGTTGCACAGGATAAAATATAGATAGCAGCTGAGGCTGATGCCATTATAAGGGGTTAGAATGGTGATTTGATGATGTCATTATCATGGTTTAGAATGGCGCATAAATGAAATTGAATCAACTACTCTTATTCGCGTCTGCGAAGTGTCTGGTTGCATGATGTGGCTCACTGATCACTGGTTCCAAGATGTGCTTCACTGACTATGCACATGCTCTATCCATACCCCGTGCTCAAACCAGGCATTGTGACGTCATCAACATTCAACTCAACGTCCCATGACATGGTGATGAGATCACACCCTTGCGGGTTTAGATGGTGTCTGGAGTAGCTACGTAAACAAACAGCAGGATGAATTTAAAGCCAAAGCTGGTTTATATCCGCCTCCAAACTCACGAGTTATGAAAATCATTAAATGACCAGCTGGATTGAGGCAAATCAATAAATCATACATTTCGTCGTTTTCTGATCCATTTCATCGATCACTCAGTCACTCCAATAACACCAGACTGAACCTTGACATATTTATAATGTATTTTCTATACGAGGAGGTATTTCCCATTTTCAGTAATCTCCTAACAGCTCCTGGAAGCTGTTTGTATTGGTCATGTGACTTGCGTTCTGACCAATCGTACATGGGTAAACACTAAACACTAAACATTTACCGCTGGCATATATATGGAATGAGTTTGACTATATCATATTTTCATTCCTTGCATTTTTGTGGATTTGGAACAGCGCGACTTTCGAACATTTGATATGACCTCTAATATTTTGGTTCAAGAACTATTTTGGTTGTAAATTTTCGTTTCGTAACTCATTTGTTTTGTTACGTTTTGAAAAGCTTTCGCCGTCTGTTTGGGCATTTGGCTCGGAAACCTGACATCTGTGACATCAGCTGTCCTCTATTTGTCACTGACATTTCACCCTGACACGGTAAATTATTTTGGCACTTTGAATTCTGACGCAAGTTTACATATTTCATTTTGACACCAATCGAATGTGACATCAGTTCACTCTTTGTTGTAAATAAAACAGTCCTACGTGACATGAAAATATTTGCCAGAAAAATTAAATATCCGCAATATTTCATTTTCCATCCGTTATCTTTTGAAATACTATAAACCCGTCAACTGACATGGGTATAGTTAGTTGGAAGATAGTTTTTCTTTTTTTTCTCTTGAGCACATCACAAATTTCACAGGACAAAACCGGACCTATATCACACGCTCAATAATTTCATAATTTCAATAACTTGTGGCGCCATAATATTATTGTATTATCACGATTAAGAATACCTGAAGTGGTCCATTTACCAGACTTCCATTGCAATTTGCCTCTATAACATAGCACTGTAGAATATGACATGAGTTCTGAAAACTTGAAACACGTACAAACACACGACTGTCATTTGTATGTACTACGTACGTGATACTGAATTAGTAAAGCAGTATAAAACATACATGATTGTTGCCGAACGACTCGGAAATTTCGGAATGGTTCTCATTCCTCGTACTCACGACTCCTGTGTAAGGCAGAATGGTGTTTGACATTGAGCACGTGCAGCAGAGCAGGTTTGCTCTTGAAACAGGCCAGAAAACATGAATAACTTGGGTTTGAAATGAGCGCTACGGTTTGTTTAAAACTCGTTTATACGAAGCAGCAAAATGATGGTATTATGCAAAGATATCATACAAGTTGAAGCTCAATAGCTCTCACGAAACCTTATCATAACCTGACGTAGAAAAATTTTTGCTGTGACGTCATTAATTTACTATTCCAAACCCTGATTATGACGTTACGGCTCAAATTCCGTTTTTCTTACACAACTTTCATGCGCAATTTGCGTGAAAGTTACAGACGCTCCAAAAGGTCATTATGTTGATTACTGCACCGATGAACAATAAATAATGCAATGTTAATTTCTATCCGCCTGAATAATTCTAGCTTTTTCTATCTTTTGGATTTGCTATAACCTCCGATTGAAATTACTATACTTCTCTATAATTCAGCATCAAGAGGGCGTCTTGATAATTATTCAAGAACACGTACAATTCTTCGTAGTAAAGCATTTGTCAAACGTTTGACCTTTTTCTAATTCGTGATATCGATTAATTTTCTTCGTTACATTTTTGCTTTTATTCCTCGTGGAAAAATTAGTGACTGTTGATAATTATTTTTCTTGGATAATAAAACATTCGATTTAAGTATTTTTAGTTAAGATGCTGATAAAAACCACTGACGACATCAACTTCAAGCCCCTTCGCCGCCGTGTAGCTATTGCCAGGACCTTCTCCTTTCCTCATCATGCCACATCTGAGGTAAGTGCAGGCCCTAAGACAATCCCAAAAAAGTAATTGGTAATTTTAGAATATACTGTAGTAGAACAACCCAAAAGAATTTGAAAAATTCACAATAGTATGACGGTAGAAATTGGAATTTTCATATTTAAATTATCCATGGTAACCTCATGGTATGAATTTGAATTCCAAATATTTATTCTTGTACTGACTGCAAACCAGGCGAAGGACCTTGTTTCTGTCAGCGCTAATATTGGCGAGAACAAGATTGTCGTGTCACCATTAGAATTGTGGCCCAATATAATGTTCTATTTGTATGATTATGACGTTTTTGTAAGGTATTTCAGATGCCTATCATTAAATCATTGACCCCTTTATAACACAACAGACCATGTTTTAAAATCAAATCAGGGCACCTCTTATCAGTTATAATAATCACAAATATAGAACCACATAATGAACCGATAAAATATACCTTAGAAAGTTAGAAACACTCTTAAAACTTAACATCATTAAAAAAGTATACAAATCTAAGAACCAATTAAAAAAATTTGATGTGTTGTTGGGCCAACAGATTATCTGAAGCAGATAAGAGATCAATGTGTTCCCCTGGCAGCGGCATGCGCCCCGTGGTTCGGCCTTCCTTTCACACCCAGACCTGCATATTAAACAATGCTACACGCCGGTTATTTAATTTACAATAAATTAGAAAATAATTGTTTCACATAACGGCCGATACATTTTTATTAATATGCCAAGGAATTTTCTCTCAGTACTCTGCGTCACGTGACTGAAGGTTTTCTAAGTTCATATTGACTGCTGATTCAATTTGTATACCTTTAATTTCCAGCTAATCATGTGATAAGTGTCTCCAAGTACAGCTGCTGGGAAAATATTAAACGTTCCAGTGCCGGCTTCCATTTTACGTTTTACGACTTTATCATATTCCTCTGTTTCTCTCTCGGGTATATTGCGAATTAATATGCGCATAACCCTCTGGAATGAGAGTTGTCTTGACTTCTGTGACTTTGATTCGTCTGCGTACCCCAATATGTTCCATGATGTGAAGATTGTTAACAGCAAATTCCGTTCGTGCCAAAACATTTCACATGGCCCATCCAAATCGCAGGTAATATAATTTTCTCATATTAATTATCATATTCATGTTAAATGTATCATTTAATCATTGTAAGTTTAATATTTAGTCTTTGGAAAGTACCATGATTTTCTTGAAATTAGACCATGTGCAAATTACTAATGTTATTAGTTTAGTACGTTCGGAACACTTTATCAGTATTTTATCGCTCATCTAATATTTTCAATAGACTATTATCACGGTATTGAAATTATTGCGACAAATTTTAAAAAACCAATGATATTATATGGTGAAATAATATGCTAAATTATATATTCCGAATAACATATTCAGTAGTAATTACATACTCTGGCAGTGCGAGGGTTCCACTTGCTGTCCCCCGGAGAAGTCTCATACGGTGTGAGTCAGTCCCAGGGTCTCGTATTATAGCCTTCCCCTGCGTCAGAAACACTGGAGAAAGAGAGGTAGAAAGAGAGGTAGAAAGAGAGGTAGAAAGAGAGGTAGAAAGAGAGTTAGAAAGAGAGGTAGAAAGAGAGGTAGAAAGAGAGTACACCTGCTGAGAGCCTCTCTCGCACACTCCCCCTCCTGGTGTCGGATAACCAGGCTCATGAGTTCTATGCGAGGAGAGTCTTATCTCCCCCACAGACGCCCGACGTCACATTATTAGTATTGTGTATATTAGTGATCTGTATACGCCTCCTTTTTTCGTGTACGTCTTCTCCTCGCGTGTGTGGAATCTATATAAAGCTAGACCAATACACACTTATAGGCCCTGCGTCGTTTGACTTGATCGTTGCCTCACCTGAATTCTGTGTATTATTTTAGAGCTCGTGTACTACTCTTCTCAAGGCAGTGATCAGTTGCAGGAGGTGGTTTAAACAACGCCTGATCATCGGTTTAGTGTGGAGGAATAGAGAGAAAAGACTCTTTTCACATTCTTAGAGCAGTTTTGCGATCGATTTCATGTGTTTTCTTTTAGTTTTTTAGAAGAATTAGCTCCATTGCTCTCTCTCCCTTTTTCGGTTCACGAATTTCTAACAGTTTATTTCTTGCTTTCTTGCTCCATTGCTTCAGAGTCTTCGTCGTAGTTACTCTCTACTTCTCACTGAACAATTTTGTCTGAGCATTGTTTTCCCTTTTCTCTTTTTTCTATACTATATTTCGTGCTCCGTTCCCTCTCTCCACCTTTTTCCCCAACTATTTATTTGTGTAGTGTGCTGCCATGATGAGGAGGAGACAAGGCCCACCACCGTGCAGGAGGAAATCCTCTTCTCTCAAGGTACTCTTCACCAGGGCAGACCCGTCCAAAATTGGGGAATCTGAGTCTCAGATTCCGAGAGAATGCCTTCATATTTGAAAGAAGAATACATCCAGGTTTAAAATAATCAGCTTTAATAAATCCTAGCTGATCGTACCCAGAAAATATCTGCCAAAGAATTTTTACAGCAGCTGAAACAGCAGCTGATGTCCCGGTATGTGGACAGTGTGCAAGAGAGAATCCAGGAGAGTCCGTGATATTTGGCTTTAATTTCTCGCCACGTTTATTTTAAGGACACAGGATCCAAATGACAATTGAAATGCCGAGAGAGTCAGAGAGCCCGTAATGATTTTCAGAAATCCCCTCAATTCCGATTTTCATTGTAATTTTTTCTTAAATGTTACTGTTTCTGCTAGAAAATCTGATTAAATCAACAAAAGATTAAAGTTTTACGCCGTACAAATAATTTGATAGAATCATGCGATAATCGGACCCTTAAACCAAAGATACGCCTTTGGCTCCATCAAGCCCGAAATAGATACTGATATAACGAGGTGCCAAAATTGTATCTCTTTGTTTCAGTTCTGTGCTGATAATTCACATTGTGCGCCAATACCGCAGACTCTTTTCTTCTTGTAATTCACTTCATGATAACCTAATTATCCTACTTGTTGAGGACACCAACCTGAATTCTGTGATAAATTTTTACCTTGTTAAGTACCAACTGCTTATGGCAATTGGCATGAGAAAGGAATTTAGAAGATCACGATTACGCAATGAAACGTGTCCTTCACCAACCAAAATGATAACGAGCGAGTTCTCTGTGTCGAAATTCCTACAGCTGCTGGTAATTACGGAATATATTTCAAAAAAAGATTAATGCTAGAACTGAAATATCGAAATTTATATTTGAAATTACATCATTGTCTGCACTGGCGTGTTTTTAAAACATTAGAATCAAACAAGTTCTCTTTATTTTCGAAAAACCGCGATACAGCGATGAAACGGTGATGGCCAATAAACGGAGATTTCAACACCGCTTTTTTACTAGAATTAGCATTCTTTCATTTTATCTGCTCATTATACTTTGATGGTTCTTCGTAATTTAATTGTTTCTGGATCGAGAAAAGAATTATATACAACTCATATTTGATAAATTCGAAAGGTAAATTGAAACTGTGTAGAAGTGATGAAGTCATATTATCGAGTCTCGCAAAACCGATTTTCCTGAGCGCGCAAATTAACAGTTGCAATACAACAAGTTCCCACTCATGAAGCGCATTTCGAAATGACCTATCCGTCATTCCGTCATTGCAAATTAAGACTTGTTTGTCTTCAATCGATAATATGGCTGAGAATAGTCTCCTAAAATATCCCTAACAATTTGAAGTAACGACGTCACATCAATCTCCTCGCAGGATCTGCGTGAGTTGGCAGAGGCTGCTCCCAAGAGGGTCCACAGCTCGGAAGGTCTGACTTCCCCCACCTCCAGACAACATTCCAGCTGCGAGAACCTCATTTCCCCTCAGGTGAGAGTTTATAGGTGCGTTTGAAGCTTCCAAAATATTTTGTATGAGAGATGAATTCAGACGAAGGTCGTCACACCCGATCGAGGGAGATATTTTGTATGGCTGGAGTAAAAACTGGTAGTGGAATCAATTTCCATGTAACCACGTATTACAGTTGCTAGTTTTCACATCATGTGCGGAGTTATGTCATGATCTTGTTTCAACCCCTTCCGTTGTCGTAATATGTACGGTACTCATTCCTGAAAACTCTTTTTATTCTTTACTACAAAACCATTGCATTCCTAACATTCCATCGCCATCTTATATCTCAATTTAAATTTAAGATAATTATTTCCACCGCATTCCACAGCTTACTGGTATTTAAACCATTACCATGACCTATGACGAATTCTTATAGGAATTACCCACCTAGCCTTTTTCACCATATTAGGACTTTACAAAATTTCCGGAACCCTCTATCCTGCACCGTTATAGGAGCCAGGCTGAGCAAATACCGCGTACAAATAACAATTCATCAATTTACCCAGTTTTCAGCTACTCAGAACAAGCCGCTTATCTCGTTTATATGAATTACGCAAATTATTTAATTCACTTAAGTATTTATATACGATAAATCCTGCCGAATTTATCCCCCTTTTTAAGTTGGATCAGGCGCCGGCGTCTCTGTCATAGGAATGTTAATATTGCGCGCCCCCGAGATGAAGCCGTGTTTCGGTGGATTGACCGGGTGACATAATTCCAGTGAAAATTTAGGGCTCGTACCTACTGAAATTATTTGCCGTCTAAATTAATATGTAACTGTGATGACTCATGAAATTCTTGTTGGAGAGATCAAATGAAGTCCATTATGTATTATACCCTGCACACGAAAAATATAGGCGGTTATTTTCCATGCATTTGCCAGACATTATTTATTGAGTGTATATTATTGTTTTGGAAGGGGGCTTCAGGAAACGCATTTTCCTGCGTTTCCTGAATACATTAAACTGTCACGAATTATTTTCACTGGACAAGCCACGGGTGCTTAGGTTTGTTTCTACCTGAAATCAGGTATTCGGACGACAGACACCTGTCCGTACCGTGTCGCTATCGTCACGGTCGCTCAAAATTCCGATTTCAAAAATTCATCCACGTGAGTCGGATACAAATTATTCAAAAGCAGAAGCTGCTTTGCTTTTGTTTACTTAGAATAAGGCCTAAAAGTATGATTCTGAGGCAATCATAAGGCTATGATTTCCGGCTTCACCAATAATGTGCGAGATCATGTGATACACCGATCTGATACGCTCAGTCGTTCACCCTAGGCTATATCACTCTGTGATGATACCAATGTGTCAGTAGTCACGACTCAAATTGTTCATGCTGGTCTATACCTCTGATCCAACCCTAGTCTTTTAATTACTTATTAGTCCATCCTTATATTATGGAGCACAGGTTTTCAATATTTTCTGTAAATTTCATCAAATATACAAAGTTTCCTCAAGTTTTCCTAAGTATCCTCATTTTTTCCTGTTCCCAATCGCGTTTTTGTTTTACAAAAAGGCATTGAGAATAGGTTAGCAGAGATCGTGTTTTGTGGTGGTTGTGTGTATACTACCTTTATGCGTACTGTTAAATCTGAAATAGGTGGTGGTGCTGCGCGCGACCGAATTTGGTCGTATGCGATCCGTGGTGGTATGTCACTTTTGCAATCATTTTCAAGCATCCAACTGCTCCTTTATAATATCACTCGCGCCAATATAGCTTGGTGTAATGGCATCCTGTACAATGTGCACTGCAGCTACCTTACAGTTATTCGGGTTCAATGCTCTGTTCATCCTAATGTTGAAACTTGGATATTGATTCTTTTTTAAAATCTTCATCATTCTTCTCATCAAACTTTTCAATGATAAGAGGTGCATGAATGTCGTTCGATCTTCTTGGAATTCTCTATCGAATTTTGTCTTATGATTTGGATTCAATCAAATTAACATTTTTCTTTAAGCAGGAGACAATAATTGACAATGAGCAATAGAGTTCGATTAATGATGACAGATGATTGATCAATGACGATCGATCAATGATGATTTTTTCCCTCTCCAATTGCGTTTTTGTTTTACAAAAAGGCAAATGAGAGGGTTAGCAGAGATCGTGGTTCGGAGGATTTTAGAAGAATTTGTGTATACTACCTTTATCAGTACTGTAATTCTGAAAAGTGCCCGGGTGGGGGAGAAATCTCCACAAATGGGGGAGAAATCTCCACAAATGGGGGAGAAATTTCCACAAATGGGGAGAAATTCCACAAATGGCGTAAGAAATCATGCAACTGCTCCTTTATAATATCAGTCAAGTCGGGGTATTTTGGAGTTTTTGGTGTAGTGGCATCGAGTGAAACTGTACACTGCGGTTAGCTGACAGGAATTTGGGTTCAATGCTCAGGTCATTCTAACTTTGAAATTGATTCTTTTTAAAACCTTGCTAGATCGATTTCATCGAATCTTTTCACGATAAAATAATGAATTCAAAATATTTATCGATTTTCACAGTTTCGATTGGAGTTTGAAACATTTAGTCTTTTTTCAGCTTGAGCATCTATAAACTTACAATGGATTAATGATTTGAGACATGACTGCGACGATGGATCATGATGATTGGTCCAAGGAATTGATTAGAAGTTATCCCCGTTATTATATACAAATCTGCAATCTTTTCCATTGCAGAAGTCGGGATGCAACAATAAGGTGTGACGGCTTGATATCAACAGCAAAGAAAATGTAACGCGTAACAAAAATGAACCCCTCGCTTATGAAACTGGGAACGGCACGCAACAAACGAATCTTCAAAGAGTTGTACGAATTGTGGTGATTGCGCGCGCGTAGATTTCGTCACGTGCATCCGGACCGATCATTCGCCCCACGTGCATGCGCGCGCTAAATCAAGCGCATAGGAGAGGGAAATTAAGCGCCTGCATACAGGAACAATGGAAAACAAGAAAAGCACCGGCAGGCGCATTTCTTGTTTAGCAATTTCGCTGAGGAAAGTAAGGGATGAAAATTTGTCCCGGTATCTACAATCTCATGAATTTACGACTTTGCGAAATATAAATCTTCAATCTTGGCTAGTGATCCTTCTTTTTATCTTCAAGTTTGCACAGTTGATCATAAAATCGAAAATTTCGACGCTCAGGAAGAGCAATCCTCGATCCTATGACTGTGGTATCTGAGCAACATAGCATCAAACTGCAGAAACATTATCAGGAAAGAAAATAATGGCACGATTTCATATGATATAATTATTTTCATCAATGGAAACGCTTGATAATGCGCAACGCTTGATGTGGGAACGAGACGTCGGACAAACTCAAAAGGAAACAACCAAGAATGAATGCGTACGCGCGCAACAGAACATGGCAGGTGTTCTTGAATTATTTTGCGCGCGCAGTAAAATGCACGTGCGACTTGTGATCACGTTCGAACCTTTATCATGCTTTCATGAAATTAATTCGCGCAGAAGTTATTACAGAAAACGAGGGAAATTATTGTTTTCAGTTTATACTTACGAATGGAATATTTATGAAATTGATCAAATAATATTAGTATTGCGATGTGACACTTGATAGATAAAGTGTTCTATCGTCAACTCATTAACTCAACCAGTATTAGCGGGACGGACAATGGTCGACGGTGACTTTTAATAACGGCGTGTTTTAACACCAGCCCCGGGGAACAGGAAATTAAGCGCCTGCATACGGGAACAACGTGCACAAAAAATGTGCTGGCAGGCGCAATTCTTGTTTGAAGTATTCTTATTTTTTTGAAGTATCCTCATTTTTTGAAGTAGGTATACTCTTTTTTTGAAGAATGCTCGTTTTCTGAAGTATCCTCACATTTTCCAAAGCACCCTCTCGTTATCAGTAATTACTATTTACTTAGCACTCTGTTACAGTACTACCCCTATTACAGGCTCAGCTAGACATGAGCAAGATCCGAGGAGGAGGAGGAGGTGCGTCCACTGAAGGTAAGCATCTATAATCGTTACCGATAATCATCCGGAGTGCATAATCGGTGCAATGATTACGATGAGGCCGAATTGTTAATAAATGCACCGATTAATGCATAAAACTCCGGACGATTAACATAATTCATCCATTATGCAATGGGGGTGCATTCTCTGACAGCGAGAGGGTTGTTTCATCAGTGGTTGTGCCTTTCCGAGGAAATTGTGGCATTACACATTGAATCGTGCTTTTGGGGAATTGGGGAGGTTATTGGCTTCCTTCACTCACTCCAAATGAGTGAAGGAATTACGTTGTTGTGATGTTATGCAGGTATTGTGACTGGTTCTTGTTTTGTTTTTCACCTGATAATGTCTCGACTCCCACTCACGTCACTCATGACGTCTGTATAATACCTAATTAGTAATTTTACTTAAAATTCCATTTCACAGCATAGCTCCCCGTGTGTCGGTATGGTTAGCATTTTTAATCAATGGCTGTCACAGAATGCAAAAGTAGTAGAAAGTATCCAAAAATTGTTCTCGAAAAGGAAATAATCATCTCTTCGACATCATATTCACCTCATTAACAAAGGTACTTAAACAACAGCAGCATTCCGCTTTTCAAACGGTAATTCCTTCCGATTTCTGAGCAGACTTGCAAATTAGATCCACGCTTTCTTTTTTCTCTTAAGTCTTGTTATGACTGTAGGCTGGAGGGATTGTATTTCCATTAATTGGTCTATCTACACATTCTTCAAGGAGACATCATGTCTACGCCATAGGCACTGGAATCTATAAATATGCGACGGATATTAGGGTTTAACATTGTTACGTACATCGGCGGACTTTCTTTGCAAACGCATCAGGAGCTCTTCCACGAACGGAGTTACGAAGATTTTTATGTAGTTTGCGGTTGACTTATGGGCAAAGTTACGAAGGAAGTAGAATTTGGCTTCCACGAAACTCACCATAAGTAGCGTTAATTTGTATCCCACAAATATTTACGGGGTTTTCTATTTTCTTCGCAAGTAGAGCCGTGATATGTTATGATTACCTTATATGGAAGGTAATTAGTGTATATAGCATTGGGAAATCTTCGTAACTCAGATTTTCTTCGTAACGCAAGATTACGGAAATGAAATCGTCACGTAAGTTACGGGGATAGTTAGGGGATTAAAAGCATACTTACGAAGATTTTTTCTTCGTAAAACCGGCAAATGTAGGGAGTCCCAACAACAGAATTAACTATTCCTATTGATTCGGAGGGTATGTCTGCATGATTATTTTAAGTGATTATTTTAAATGAGCGTGTATATTATCAAACTATTTACATTGTTCATATTATCACATTCACCACAACCAGTATTATTACTACTACCTATTTTAGAAAACATGTCACGAATCCCAAAATCGTGACATTTTCTATTTGTCTTGTTCCATTTTGTTTGACCTCCAACGTTTAGAATTAAAAACTGCCCTTTTGTACGTCCACAATCCACATAGTTACACAGTGGTTTTGGTCAGGAAAATGTACATTTCATCCAAATTTGAGCTATGAGAGTATGAGGCCGACGACCAAATTTTTCCATTGGATCGTTGCATTAAATCAATGGATCACGGCTGTTAAACGGCATTCATTCATGTAATTACACCGTCTATAAATGCATAGGTATAGTTTGATTATACAGTAAAACAGAGATATGATCGGATCAAATCACAGCACTTCTGTAGGTAGGTAGGTACTGTGGTTTGTAGATTAAAATAGGTACATCATATATCAGCCAAAAGGCAAAACCATCCATCACCATCGAAAGTCGAAACAGTGCTAACATGGATATTGGATAATGGATAGGCATTGGATAACTAATGAACACGATATATCAAACATAATGTTAGAAACACAACGGAAACAAAACACTAATATTATTACGAAGACCCGCCCAACTATCACGGCTATGCTAACATATCCATTACATACATACCTACTCCACACCATATATAGGCATAATCCGTTACAAATATGGTAAATAGTATTGTATACGCGGCTAAATAAACACACATAAAATTCTTCGTAACTCTGTTTGGTGGAAGACATTTTGGGTAATTATCGCGCACGTAAAGTTACGAAGTATTTTCGTGGAAGACAAATAAAAATCTTCGTAAGAGTTATGGGGTTTTTGAAAGTTACGTAAAATATTTACGGGCTCTTTTCGTGGAAGACCTCCAGTTGGTTAACCTTTCTTACACTCGTTTAATCTAGTCAGGAGTCCGAATCCTAGAATCTATAAATACTTGGAAAAGAGTTCGTTTAATCTCTTGCATCTACGATAATAATCTCTTGTTCCACATCTCTCTACCTTCCTCTATATCCGAAGTGTAGCTCTCTACCATGGATCCCAGGCTACGAATTCGTCTGCTGCCCCGGGACCGGACCCTCAGCGAGCCAGGTCCGCTCTCCGGTGCTCTTACGAGGGGTTTCAACCAATCAGACACTCCGACCTCCTCCCGACGCCGGGTCTCGTGGAGGAAACAACCAATCAGTCCCATCATCGAGTCCCTGGATCTGGACTTCGGAATGGATAAGGGTGAGCACCGAGACAGAAATTGAGTTTTCAGCTGTTTGCCGTGGATGAATTGGAATTGTTCTTCATACCAGTCATCGGTCAACCGGTAGAATCTTAGACTGCATTCGCCATTCTCAACAACATTGTTTAAAATTCAGAGTTAACATACGACATAATACACATCGTATATACACATTACACAGCAATAAAGTGTACAAGGTACATTCCCTCATTGCTCATACACCTTCAACATCAGTCCCTTCTTTCAAACGCCAAACGGCGGGAATTGTCATTTCGCGCTGAAAATCAGTCATCGTTGATAATATACTTATCAGTTTATCAGTTTTGTCTTTTGATTTTTGCAGAGATATTGCAAAATATGTACCGTATATCAGATGTGACCATGTACATTCGATATCCATATCAAGCCATAAAAAGTATATTCAAATGGCATAATATCCCATTTCCATTTCTTGGTACTCGCTAATAATTAACATGTCTTATCTTCTCAAGATAATCTTTAGGTAACTTGGTCGATCATAGCTGGGTGGCGTGTATTGTGTTTGTGTTTGCGTTTGTCGTCGTCCAATGTTGGAGTGTTGTGGCGTGGCCCTCTTTCATGCTTTGGGGTTTTTGTGTTTGTTTGCTTTGTGTTCACTTCTTACATCATTCGATGAGCTTTCGTTCTTTTTCAGGAAAAAATGATTCCTCCAACGAATTGTGAGTTGATTTTAACGCGTTATGAAATTTTGATTTGCTTCAAATGTGAATACATTTTTTCAATTTATTGAAATATCTATAATCAATATTTTTTGTTCTTTAAAATATTCACAAGCTTTGAAAATGAATTCTGAGATCATATTAATCAGAGTTCAGGACCCAATCAGTTTCTGACACCAAGCTATAACTTTTTATCATTATTACTCACTGAGTTGTAACTATTTTCCTCGCAGTTCATCGGACAGTGAGGAGCGAGAGCCCCGGATCAGACTCTCCAGGTCTAAGTCCATCTCAGTAGCCACCCGGAACATATTCCAGCACCGGAAATCAGTGCTCAAGAAGAAGCGATGTGTGGGTGAAACTTCATAATTTCTCTGATTATATCACTGATTTCTGACTAGCTTTGTGATTATTTTTCCGATTTTCTTTCTTGAACCTAATGTCGGTTTTGGCCGAATTTCAGTTGTTTTATCAGACTTATAAATCCTAAGATCAGATTCATTAATCGTCAAACCTCATCTATTGACTTCCATATCCCCTCAGCCACCACACAACTACGCGCCTCTGGTGCACAAGGCAGATCTGAGGTGCGAGGAGTGCAGTAACGACAGTGAAACCATCACCGAGCCTGACTTCGTGCAGTGCACCTGTGAGTACCAATCCATGTTTTATATCGAGGGGTGTTATTTATGGTGAAGGAGTTACGAGGGGCCGAGTGGGGTCCATGAGTGGGAGATGGGAGGGTGAGGGGTGGTTTCCAACTTCCGATGTTTTGATTTTATCTTTTTTCTGAGCGAGCTGCGCCGGTTTTTAGAGGAACCTTCTGATCCTGTCCGAAAAGTAAAGCCGATTTTTTTGAAAAATGCCACCTCCCGACCTTTATCTGTATGGGATGATTAAATTGAGTGATGACTTAACGCGAAGTTTAATCTTGATTTATTTTCATCTAAATTATAACCTTCGTAAACCAACATTATTCGTTACTGTTAATTTCGCACGAAATATGATTTAGATGTAATGTTTGATTTAAACAGATTCCCATGAGCGCTTTATTAACAGCAAATTAAGCTCAAATGAGTTTCACGTGGCTCAAAGGCCGAGGGGTTGCAACCATGAAAAGCAGTGATTTTGAGGGTTGCGCGGCTGATTTAACATCATTACCACGGTTTTGCTTTGTTTACCGATGCCATTAAACTGCCTATTTCTCACGCATGGTTTCTTGGTGCTCAGTGCTCTTGTTGCATACTTTACTGCAGCTAGAACACATGATATGTTACTAATAAATATCTCTCCACTGTTCGTGATGAAACCTAAGCTCTCCTTTGATCTCTCCACTAAATGCTAATCTCAGTCTCACCAATGAACTCAAGTGGGTGCCAAAGAAGGTTGTGTCGCCCGATAAAGGGATGTGTCTTCTGTGAGAATGCATCTTTTTCACATTCCCCAGTAAATACCTTCGTTAGATTGGCGGTTCTTACTAATGTGTTATAAGTATTTAATGGAATCTATTATTAGAACGCATCAGCTAGTAGGAGGATTGAGCGCTCATGTTAAGTCGGGTATTTCCAACAAGGGGGAGAATGTGGAAATTCCCTCTTCACATGGAACATCGTGACTTCCGCACATGTCTCGGTATTTGGCGTCCCACTACGTTTCAGCTCATAAGAGAGCTTTGATTGTCGGACATTCGGCAATCGGAGGTCTTGTTTGCTATCCTCTCGACATGGAACAGGTTTCCCCCAACTGTGAAGCCTCGGGGAACCACTATTCATTCCTTATTCATGCCTTTTGTATGGTTTTTATCCTTTTCGTGAAACATAAAGAACATGTGACAATGAAAATGAAAAGAACTTCTCCAAAAAGTCATGGGAATTCATTTTGGGATAATTTTCCAATCTCACCATTCCTGGAAGTTTTGAATAATTTAATTTCTAAAATCGAAAGCCAAGCATGTACCATTTGCGGAAATATCGGTTAAAACCACCTGCAATTCCTAAACAACCTCGTACCAACTCACATTTAATGAGATAACGGTCTATTGACGTCAGCAGTGAAAATCCGTGGCACCTCACCGCCCATTTATAGAATTCTAAAATTAGAAATTCCCGAGATAGCTCCATCTAATTACGGAATCCCGAATGATGTCACGACACATTGTGGAACATTGGATGACCGAAACAGACGTTATTTCAAGGCAAAGAATGGCGAAATGATGACATCAGCAACGTCTATTGAGTGCGCGCGCAGCACAATGATAACACTTGCTGGCTTATCTGCTGGTGGTGGCGTTGCTAGCAATCTTTTCTCAGGCTTCTTTAGTAGCCAAACGCAGTAATATCCCAACTTTCTCCTTGGGCTGTGTGATGTCACTTGTCATGACACAATATGTTTCGTTTTGTCACACGTTATGTTCCCTGCTTTGAGTTGTGCTACCCTCCCTGGAAACTCCTGCTTTAATATTGTGTCATGATCCTGCAAGTAGTTCCTGCTTTGAGTTGAGCTGCTCAGTCATCACCCCATCTAGCTCTGCTTTTAATGCTCCTTGTTTGTTATTAAACCCTGGTGTTTGTTCAGGTGTTTGGTCATCTTCCCATCTGGATGCTTTCTGCTTTGAGTTGTGTCAAAGAACAGTAGCTATCAGATCATCATCTCACTTAAAACGCTGTTGAAAAGTGTCACAAAGTGCACGATATGTTATAGCTGGGTAGTCATGTGTGGAGAATAGCCGTTCTCATCTCATCAAATGGTCATGTCAAATCATGATAATTGCGTCACGCTACCCCACCTACTGATCGTCCATATTACTGAAAGTGCACCGGAACACTGCTGATCGTCATACTTCTTTAAGGCGCGAATTAGCAAAGTTGCCCTTTAATTGTAGCCGCCTTTTCTCAGGAGATTGCCCTAGATTTTCATTGGGAAGTGTTATTTTGTATGCGCGTCAAATATTTGGTCAGTACTTAAGAATGAGAAAAATGAAAACGGTTACTTCTCTATTGTCAATACTTAATTTTCTTACTATTGCTCGCTCTAGGGAATGTTTCAGTTACTTGATACGATAAATCGGAAGAATCGACCTTCTCAATTTCAATATTGGCATTCTGTTCAGTTTATTGTGGAATTATGAGCCCAATTTAGCAATTTCAAGTTCCCATTTTCGACCTGCTGCACTGAGTCTGACCACCAAACCCATCTTATCAATGTGACAGTCACATCAATGAGACGCCCATAAATCATAACATTCATCTCAGACAGACGCGTTTGCATCACTCAATCTTAAATAGTTTTGCATTAAAATGGCAGTCAACTGTTCTAAACATAGCATAGCTGACGTTAGTTACCCCTAATGAAATGTCAATACTTGACATAAGCTGTCAACTAAATGTTTCACGGGAATGAGTTGCGTCATTTAGACGATATGTGGTCTAATCGGGAATCTGTTACAGTGATCTAGGTCAGTAGGTCATTGACAAATGCCAGATATTGACTTAAGGTCAATCGTTCCTTGCCACAATCATCTGTCAACTAATTGGAAGTGTCAACTAAATGCTTCACGGGAAAGAGTGGCGTCATTTAAAGATGGGCAAAGTGTGTTGCAATGAAATCTCTGTTATCTGAATTAAGTATTTAAGCTTCCTCATAGGTGTCAATATTTAGTATTTCCCTGTTTATAATCCGCCCAACCGATTGACAGGTACTCATTTCATTATCATGGTTTAAAATGGAAATAATTTGGCCTTCAAACGCCTATTTTCACAGCTGCAACATGTGACCTCCTATGATATGTAGTTTACAGCTCGCGTAGTAACACTACTGATACCGGTTTAAAGTTAAGGTGCTTAATTAGGGTAATCAGCCCTGCAGCCATCTATTATGCTCCTTTTCATAATTAGCGGAATGGTAATTAGGAGCATATCATGCATTGTTTCACTCCTCGCCTGACACTTCTCATTCAATAAAGCAGGTGTATCAAATATACTGCCAATTCTACTCAACTGTCAAATTCCTCGAGCTCAAATATCGCACATGTTTTCAGTTGAATTTTCAAATTACTCGAGATCAGAATGTTGCTTTTGATTCGTCAGAAAAGGAATGAAATGCAGTTTTATTTCCTTCCGTCTTTTACCCGGGCTTTATTTCTTCATCCCATCTCGGAATCACATGTAAGCCTTTAATCAACATTATTCAAACTCAAACAGCCTCTGGAAGCTTGGAAGCAATGGTCAATATTGATGCCTTTTTGATAGCCTAGATTGAGAGAAAACGCCTTATTTCGGTGCTTGGGTGGGGCACCTTTCGATTTTCCGACTGCTACTGAATGCGTGAAACAATTAATTGCGTGAAACAATTGTAGCTCCATTTTGCTATAGATTAGCGATATGGCATATCGACGATACGCTGGATCACTGAATCGATTGAAACGCCTCCTAGCGATATTCATGTGACATTGTGCAGACAAATTTGTGTGATATTTCTTAGAGCCCCAATTTATAACTAAATCGATCTGATAGATTGGTGATTGAGAATCAAGATTGATTAGAGATTGATCAAGGATCAGTGTTCCTTCAATTAATCACAAAAGCTCTACGACTCTTAATATGATATGCTTAAGCTCCTCATATTTTTATGTTCAAAGCTTCGAATAATATAACATGGCACACCGAACACTGCATGAAATCAGTTCGCCTCGCCAAATTACCATGCAGCATTGCTTCCGATATTATGTGTCTTGCCCCAAGTATATACAACCACTCGAACTGCAGCTGCCCAATTATCATGAATTTCATGTTGGATATAACAAATGAATACCTTCTCACTTGAGAACTGTGCAGATATATCATCGAGACGAAGTCGAGGCGGTTGCATATTAACTTCATGTTGGTTGTGATATAATTGTGTCATGCAAAATAAACGCCATAATACAATTTCAGCCTGGTGATGTCATATGCTATGATTAAAATTCGCTGCAACTAACATGTCATGGTTACTTGTTCTGAAGTTCTTATTATAGCTTCGTTTATCATTTCTGATTATTTGTTGCTGAACCTGCACGGTCTACTGCGTGTGCTCTTCGCCAACGGTTCTGATAGTTCAGCAGCGTTGAACGGTTATAATATTGATATTTTCTTGGAAAGATTCTCTCCCTCTTTAGATCGTTTGAATTCATTTCTATCTTATTCTTAATTTCTTTCTACCAAGAGCTTGGCCGCTAGTAATATAGTACTATATTCAGGTAAATGCTTAAATGATCCAATTTGTGCGGTTAATTTTGTGACAAAACGCTACTTTGAGGGTTTAAAGCTCTCAGTTAGAGCTGCCAAGTCGCTGCACTTGGTATACCTTCATACGACCGATACAACACAGATATCTCTAAAAAGTACAAAGCACCAGCTGTTTTAAAGTGGCTGCACTTTCTTCCCCTGTTTAATTAGTTGAAATGTAATTTGCTGTGCATCAGTCGCCGGCTAGCACCTCACAATGTTGTATAATGTAATCTCCCACTGATTACGAGTGAAATTACCTTGGTTTGGTTTTAAAGCGGTGGGGATGTCACTTGCATTATCCAATGTAAAACTTGGTTTATTTGATATCCTCGGTTTATTCGAGAGATGGCGATGTAATTACTAATTATTTGTTACTGCTACTGCAGTCTGGAAGTTGGTAGACATCTTGGTGTCAACATTTTATCGTTAGAAACGATGATTATATCAAGAATCGCAGATCTATGATTCGTGAGGGAGGAATTAATTTTGAATTCCAACTTCCATTGATAATATCTTTTGAATTACCCGGGATAAGTTCCAGTTAGATATCTGGCAGCTTTTATTCTTGTGATTAATTTTTTGACGCATCAGAATTTAACGATGTTAGTGTTATTTTATTCTATCTGTCCTATGTTATTTTTCTGCTGTGCTTTCCCGCGATTTCTTCATTTCTTGTGCGACCCCACCCTCAAGAATATAACATTAAGTTCTATCAAATGAACGATTATAATCATTGAAATGAGAAACTGTCAGTGAAGGCAATTATGGTAGCTGCTTCCGGTTTTAAGCTGACATCCTCATGATATTATTTCTAGAATTACAGCTTTCAAATATAAACAGTCACGAAATGTTGGAAATTGAAATCAGATCGGGCATTTCTCAAATAATACGCACCCTGATAATTTTCTAAGATTAGACACTTCCTGATAATTTTCTTAAATCAGACACGTGTAATGCATGTCAACATATTCTAAATTTAGTCATCTGTTCCTGAAATACCCTCCATTAATTTCGGAGTTGATGCTTTAATCTCTACGGTTTGTGCGATGATCCAATTGAACCGTCTTGAAGCAGTTGTCAAAGTGTATGTGTTCAAACTGTACGTGTAAAATAGTCGGGGTGGTTTCACCTCCATTTTACCATTTAAATTTTATTGCTTTTAGTTTTCAATCTCGTACCATTTTACCTGAATAATGGTTTTTGTATTTGTAGGGCTCTATTTTTGTGCTCATTTATTAAGTTTCAAAAGCACTCTTTGGCTCAGATATTCAAACCCAGTCTTTTCCTTCTTTGGTTAAAGCTTGAAAGTGCCAAATCAATGTCGTACTATATCACCTGAAACGTCGAATATAACATTTCAATTATCCATCTGCTTTTTGTCATTTTTTGTACTATTCGTGGATTGATGGAGGTATACTGATAGTACAGCAATGGCCACCTCGAAAATAAGCATAGCTAGACTTACAGCGAATAGATAATTTGCAAAACTCAATTTAGGTACAATCACTGCTGACGATGAAAATGGTGACGGCTGATAAGCCAAATGCACTGTGATGGACTTATAAAACTATTGATAAAATCAACCCATGCGTTGTGTCAAAGGCAGGTATTTTATCGCACCAAATTACAAGAATTGGAGATTATTCGTGTCAATTCTCACCAAATGGACTCGCTAAGTGCATGTTTCACGGTTATCAGTGAGCAGTGAGATGAATAATGAACGATGAAGACTGGTGAATCAGTGGTATTGAATCAGTGGAGACCTGTATCATGTTCCAATGGTTCATTGTTTGGCTGTCTTTTCAGTATTGTTCATGCATTGACGTGTCCTTGACGTGTACTAAAAGTTGCTTGCAACCCATTGGCGGTTCAATATAACGTCACTATCAAGCTTTTCAATGGTGAATTGACGCCCTGGGACCGCCTTTATTTTGTGAACACCGTTTATAAGAAAATGTAACGCCTCGCTGAACCCATAATTGGTACCGATTACTAAGCTAGATACCGATTACTATTTACTCTCTTGTTTAAGGCGGCTATGTTCAGATACCTCAGCTCCTTTACTGTTCACGGTGTATGAGATACCTGTGTATTTGTCAACTTTGAAGCTTCCCTGATCAACCTATCAAACTATTGATTTAACATCGAATTGGGGGACGTACATCCTCAAAACCACTTTCATTACCCAAGACAATATTCTGTAATCCCTCCTATGAAACATGAAGAGCACTAAGCATTGCAATCCTTCATGAGCTTTATTCATTATTCCAATAAATAGGTATGTGACACTTTTTTAACGACCCTATCCATGAAATTATTTGAAATTACGAGCAGTTCGGTTAAGGCGGGATCACGATGGTCAGTTATTTCGTCTTTGAGTCACACGTAGCGCATTTGTCCCCTGCTCAGTGCTTTTTCAGGTTGTCACGACCATTTTCTATACCATCATGTAGAACAAAAAGAGCAAGCAGACAATCATTTCAAAGCAAGTTGTAATTCGCGCCATGTCAAGATTTAGCTTACCAAATATGAATTGTTGCTATGAATAAAGCGTGTATAAATTATTTGTAAATATGTTGAGTATGTTGCTAGGAGCCCCAAATAGTTCTCAATCATGCTGTTTTAGCTGGTAATAGATCACTAGATGCGTTATTACATATCCCCTCATATCGTGACCTCACCTTCCTACTTTAGTGCTCCTTTATAAACTTGCTCCGTATTATTGCTCCTTCATAAACTTCATATCCGTCGCATGAATTTCTTGAGAATTGTAACTCTTTTCTGCAGCTGAAAATGTGTCTTGCAATTTGCAAAACCCGTTTTGTAGATGTCGACATTTCTGAAAACGTTTCGCATGACCACCGATTTAACGTACGTTAAACTGATTTTAACAATGTTTCCAAGTACGTTCATGGTGCTGTACGACTTGAAAAGTTTTTAATCATTCTCCTTTCTCGAACTCACGGCACCAGCTATTTGAGAGTTCTTTCCTTATCTCACTTCCGAAGTGCACTTTCCCCAGCACTGAGTGTTTTATCGGAATGATCAGAATGATCACCCGCTCATTCCACAGCCAGATCATGATAGCTGCATTGGTTGTGTTCATCGCTATAACTGTCTATTTCATCTGTTCCGATATGAGATGTTGGCTTGGTTGCACAGCCAACAAACTGGTGATATACGTGATGCCCACGCTTGTTCATTCCTCTCACTGCTGTAAAATTATGTGATTCATTGCTACATGGTCGGATATCAGATATGATGCCATGATAATAGATTGGGAGTTGTAGGATTTGTGTGGCTTTTGGTCTGTATCTTGGGATTTGTACGATTACAGGGTCTCTATGATGATCTGCACTAAATCATGCATGATCTTCGCATTTATTACTGATCGTTGTCTTCATGACTTGCCACTTTGTCACAGTATATTGGATACTGTGATATTCTGTTAGTCTCTTGTAGCTATCTGTGTTGGACAAGAGAGACCTTGCAGCTGAAACCTGACAAATGATATCTTGGATCTGCAAGTCCTTACCTCCCATGCTCTATAATATCCGTATCAAACCCGTCCGTTGAAATATTCTCTAACTGATTTGGCAAATATTCGCCGTTTTTTTGTGCAATATCCAACTGAAAATCGTTCCTTTGTAAACCACAGTTGAGGTTAAATGAAGTGCTCATTGTCTTCTTCAGATAAGTGACTCTCGTGTGAAAAAGCTGAGACTTTTTCCAATGAAACCACACACAGTGTTATTAACCTTGGGTGTCATCCAACAGAGACATTACCGTTATAATCGTGTCAGAAAACTCTCTCTTATCGCAACTTAAAAACATAATTTTTCGGTATATATTATTATTATTAGCCGATTTCACTGTTCTTCCTCCCTCTCGCCCTTGTCACTTCTTATCACCATACGCATTATATACAATTAAATTATATAATATATTCGAAGCTTTCATTTTGAACCGGTGCTAATAATGTTTCGTAGACTCTTTGACGCCTTGTTATGGCCACGTGATATAGCTTTCATTATCATGGTTATGGTTTCAGGCTGACCACTTATCACAGGCTCACACATTGTATTACAATATACCCAGGCTCCTGGTGTATACATCGTGTACATGAGTTATTCTATGCTTTAAACATAATACACATTGTATAAATAGTGTTCGTAAATAATTGTGTCTCGCACTAATAATTGGGGGGTTATTGTTACCCCCTTGCAATTATTATATAGCTATATACACAAGAAGCCCCAGCATTGTCATAGGTAGAACAAGTTGCTAACGATCCTGGATCTATCAGTCCTATCGGTTTTAAATTGTTTAAAATATATATGTCGACAGGATGATCGTCGTTACTATGCTGCGCGCGCGCAATAGAAAGCATCTCAGCGTCAACAATTCACCATTTTAATCTTTGATAATGAAGTCACTTTCAACCGCTTGTTGTACTTGAGCTATTAAAATGGTTAACTATATGTTAATCACATATTAAGCCGGTCATATAGTGGTCGTTGCTATTTCACCTTTGTCAATGATAAATTCTCTTTCTTTGTCACTGATATCTCTGTTATCAGATGTTCTGTATCTGCTTTTAGTCTGCTTTAAATATGCTTCTCATATTATTATATTGAATGTTATGATAACTTAATACCTTCTCATTCTGAGAGTTGTGCTGATGCCTCTGAGACGAAGTTGAACGGTTGTACTGCTCGAAAAGCGAGAAGGTGTAAATCATTCTAGAACCCTCTGACGTTTTCATGCGGTTCTTTAATACATAGACATTTGCCAGATTGGGTCCATATTTAGACCCTGCTCTACGGGCTCTGGCCAAAATCAGATACATCCCTCGGGCTTACGCCTCCGGGAAGTATCTCGATAGATGCGTGTCTGTTTATAATCTATTACTCTATTTCATCTGCCATGGGACAATAATTGGATTTTAATTGAAACACTGTGGAACTCGAACACATTTCTGACATGTGAAATACTGCATGACGTATTGTGCTCCATTCTTCATTGTATTTTTGTATTTTTCTGATAATCTCCATTACCATTACTTCATATTATTGAAGTCGTGTTGATAGGATATTTCAGTATTACGTTCCAGTTAATTAGGTAATTATAAAGTCAAGGTGAGATTTCATCACATGCCATGGTGAGTATGAAACAAGAATTTAATCTCCAGCAATTCACACCTACGTTACAATCGTTAATATCGGTATCACCGCTTAAAATAACGCTGAATTTACCACAGCAATTTACCACTTCAAGTACTTACTGACGTATTGTTTCCTGTACCTTCGTAAGTATTTGTTTAATTTGGTTATTGTTTTCCTCGTTACCGTGTGCCCTTCGTGTTTTACATCACTTCCGGTTTCTATACCAGGCTCTATACTGGCATGGTTGAGAATGACGTCATTATCACGGTTAAGACTGGTTAATTGAGGTCCTCGCGTGGTGCCCTACTGTGTAAACTTCCGGGGTTGATATCAATTCTAGGTCAAGTTTTTCATAGCATCTTGTGACCGTACTGTATTTTGAAATTCCTGCACTTCTGCATTCCTGGATTTTGTGTTTTGCAGGCTGAAGTTGAGAAGCGAGAGTTACTCGAAATGGCTACCATCCCACAGTACGTTTTGGACGGATCGGAGCCAAATACTACTTTCTAATTTTGTTTTGTATGAACCTTCCATGGTCCATCCCTCAATCCTCCCATCCTGTATAGTATGACGTTTTCATGACATCACACATCGTGTGTTTTTTGTATCCTGGCGACACATTTCCGGGCCCACACACTTTGCACATTCCATGTGTGTGTGTGACGAGATATCAGATACTAACGAGATATAATCCTGTAGCGAGTCTGTGAATAGCCGGTTACAAGTGAAGTCATTATCATGGTTTAAGGTGCTAAGTTGTAGCTGTCATCCTGATTTCTTTGCGTAGCTGTTTATAAGGACAGTTTATTAGGTTGTACATATCGAATTAGCTCTGTGACCTGTCCGCGATATATTTAAATGGACACTGTCACCTGCTGATTGTTAGATTCGCGTTTAAACTAGCATTTCATCACTACTTTCGCTCCTATAGAATCGTGGGTTATTAGTGTTTAATTTTAGGACTCTACGTTTCTTGTATTTGAATTCTATATCAATTTTACCTGATAATTTTTTTTTGAAATTGCAGTTTTGAAAAGTTTCAGATGACGTTCTGATCAATACAATTAAAAATGAAAATGAATGTAATTGTGTAAGATGAAGTTAGAAGTGTACTGCAGTCCAGATACAACCAAATTTAGTTTTGAGTACAACTCAAATAGTATTTTCGTAGCCATAGTGCGTCATGCAATGCATCTTGTGTTACGTTCAGAATCTTCACATCTTTCCTTCGTTTGATTTTATCCTTTTGCACTCCTGTTATTTATCTCCTGTTATTTGCTGTATTTTGTTGGTGTTTTCCGGAGATTCTTGAAATCTCCGCAAAAATCTTTCTTGAAATGGAAAAACGAAATCCAATAATGAACAATGAAAATAAAGAATTTCATTGTAGGTTTTAATTTTGTTTTTAGTTTTCTGTTTGCTTTTTCTTCACAGATTCTTGTTAGCGAGGAACTTTGAAAGTAGAGGGTGCCGTAATCCACCTTCGAATGGCAATGCTGGAGTGTGTGTGACAGGTGAAGGCTGATCTTATCGAACTAGTCTTTAGTACCAGGTCTTTTTCCTCAGTTTCACACTGCACCTAGGTCATGTATCTGGACCAGTTCTAATTTTAGATAATACCTAGTCACATCAAATTAGCGAAAAAACATCCGATTTCCTGATTTCTTCTGCACGGCACTTTATATTGAACATGGGAGTTATGCTTCCCATCACAAGGAAATTCTGTGGAAGCGTCTTCCTGCTGTTTCCAACATTGGATTTGTTCCAGGAAAGTTTCAGACGTTTGAAGAGTCTGACAGATTTGTGAATTACACATTGTATCTCAATGCCGTGAACTCATGACTTGCTCAGTTCGTTGGAAGTTGTCCTGCTGAAAAGAGATTGGCGAGTATCGGTGTTTTCAAACCATCACATTTATAGCTAACTTGAAACTTCACTTTTACCGCATATATCAATTGTAAACTGCAATGACTCATACAGTAGCTTCAGTGGACAGAATGATGGAGTCACAGTCTCATTGCATAGAAACAGTTATTTTAGACAGGAAAGTTATTGAAAAACTTTAAAAAGTATGAGCCTTCAAGTCTCGCCGTGTTTTGAAAGTTCCTCCTCAATTAAGTGTGTAAATTATGGGGCTATTGTCTGCCCGGGAAGTTTCCTGCTGAAAACTGTTTCATGTCCAGAAAGATTGGAAGTTTCCAGCTGAAAGCTGGTTCATTTCCAGAAAGAAGGTAATGGAAGATGAAAGTGATGTCATTGTCATTTCTTGAAGTGGCGCATTGATCACAACAAACACCTGATTTCGGTTAACAGCACATTATTCATGTGTAATTAAACACAAGTTTTAAATGTCAACTGTGAATCTGAAAGATTTAAACATCGCCTGTCAGTCTCTCAAATCTGAGCCAGTTTTAAAGTGGGGTCTCTTTTCAGTCTCGAGGATAATTGCAGCGTGATAAGGTACTTACACAATATGCAGACATAGGGTTAATCTGCTAGATAAAGATATTCAGCTGTTGTTTTGACTTGGAATCGTTGTTTGTATCTGTGTTTTACTCACCCCCTTTTAAGATTGGATCATATTCATGAGTCTTGTGAGATTGAGCCAATTGTTGAGATGATTAGAGAGAATAACATCCCACTAACGATCTAATTTCTAATAACCTCTGTTCAGAAGTGCTGCAATCTGATCATGTCTCAATACCCTGGTCGCAGTTAATAAGCATCCAATTAATTAGTTGATGTTCTATGTTTGAGGCCTCTCAATGTGGCTTAATGATTTGCGATATCCCTCATGTGACTGATAGGTCGTCTGAGACATCTTGCCAATCAGCTCCATAAACCCTATATAAATCCTTCGTCCTTAATCACTAATCAGTCCATCAAGTTCTCTACTTCTGCATCAGGCACTGTTTTTGTTACCTCATTGATTGATTCCTAATTTAGCCCTGTTTTTTACCATTCAGCAACTGCTGTATGTTTATCAAGACCCGATTTGCCTTTCCGTAGGTCACACAACACCTGTAATTTTGGTGCAATGAATTAGGGCAAGTATAATCTCTCGAGTTGCTACAATTTGCCAATCCATTTGATACTTGAAAACCATTGTGATAATAAAAGGTTCGCCCTAATGTCTCCTATTAATGAGGAGCAAGAAATATGTTGTTGCGAGAGTGACGTCATTTTCTTGCCTTAAAATAGTGATTTGATGACGTTTAACAGCCTACTGTTAACCCTATATCCGCCCTCCTCTGGGTATTGTTTACTTCCTCTTATCAGCAACTTTGTGTCTTGGTTTAGTTCTCACGGTTGTGTACCTTTCAGTTTTACTTTATTTTAAAATGTCTAATGATCCTTTGCACAAATTTACAGACATCGGTTGGTGTTAAAATTATTCGTTCTATAGTCAAAACGATGTGCTCGAGTATAAACGGTAGCAAAAATATCCCAAATGATATGTTGAACTCGTCTTTGCGAACTTTTTGTTGAATAAGGAGTGAATGAATTGATACATTCCCCTTTCCCGAGATAACTTTTTGTTCCCGACCATAGGATCGGTCGCCAAGTGCATAATATGTGTCGTATAGTAGATAAGGTGACGTCATTGTCATGGCTTAGTATAGTGAATTGATTGCTGCTTCCCGCCCCCTTGCACCCCTACCTTAGTGATCAGCAGCTGCAGGAACATGTGCTTGTTGTTTGGCAAGGTTTGGTGCATCTCGTATCATCGTCCAATGTCTAGGAGGGTGAGGGAGGGCTATTTCATATCAAGATACGCGTCTTGTGTCTGTGATGATGGTGGTGACTGGTGATGGTTCATGCGTTTCTGGGTGATTTCCTTGAAACAGCTGGTGCACGGTTGGAGGGGGAGGCAGGGCATGAATAGATATTGTTATACGCCTCATGGTATATTTATTTGCTTTCTATGAGGAGTATTCAGTGAGATGTTATCAATTCACCACTCTAAAGCTTGGAAATGAAGTCACTTTGATTGGCTTAATAATATCCAAAATGTATATGTTTTGTAGCAAACTGCTGTATCACCGTACGTTGTTTCTGATTTGTTGACTTGGAATGCTGCTCTTGTGTAGGCAACTCACCAGCTCGGGTTTTATGCAAATCATTATGTAATGACACAGCGAGTGAATGGCAATTGGTTGTTGTCTGCATTGTTTGTTGTTGTCTCTGTTTGTTGTATCTCTGTTGTCGTTCAAAAACTCCCAACTCCTTCCCCTTTAGGTCTGTCCTGGAAACTGTTGCATCTTACGGCAGTGTTGCGTTGAAGTAGCATTTTAGGGTCTCATATTAGACAATTCTTTCTAGGTTCGAAATACATCAGCCTATATAGCGATCACGAAATCATGTCACGTCTTCATTATAGTCCACCAGTCCGCGGAATCAATGCATTTTATTAATCCAGGAATAGAGCATACTATAAATTAGGAGTCTTTTTGCACGCTTATATATTAGGAGTCTTCTTGCACGCCTAGGTACTATTGTTTCATAAATCCTGAACCTTAAGGTCTTGTGACATTATATTGCTTGGTCACGTGCTACAATTAGTTACTGCAATAAAGGTATTCCAACGCATCCCACATCGGGGAACAGTCTTTGAGCATTTATTGCTTCATGAATTCCATTTCCTTCCATGGGACTCTGTAGGTTGAGAATTGGTGATGACTATCCTCCTCTCTCCACCACAGATTGAGGATTACTATCCTCCTCCATCCCCTGATTGAGGATTACTATCCTCCCCATTAACCTGTATTCACGCTTTTATCTCTCTTCCTTCTGTCATTGTTGCCACGTTATTGTCACGCAATGATGCAATTAAAAGGATGTTCGTTACTACACTACTCGTTCTCTTTCTGATAAAGTTGACAAAGAGCTCCCTATTCTACACACCATGTCACGCAATATGTTTGCCACCACCCCGCCCCCCACCCCACTATTTCATTATCAGTAATCGCAGTATCCATTGTGTGGAAGCTCACTAAATTGCTACCATCTCTGTGCAGGTCTGATGCTCTTATTGAGAGACTATTCTTATTATCAGTGGTATGTGGGGGCTACTTTACCCAACATATCCGCCTTTAGAATCTGATGAATGAGGCTATTCAGGTATTGCACATCATTGCATAAAGCCTCTCAGAGTCTCCCAGAGTAGCAGCTTTTGAGGGACTGAGGGAGCACTGACGTTAGCACAACGTAAGCTGCAGGACATTGTGGAGCAGAGGTCAGCCATATAGTGTCAAGTGGAGATCACCACTTCCTAACTGAAGCACTCCCAGCCCCTCTCAACCTTTCCACTTTTCACCACATTTGTTACTAAAGCCCCCCCCCAGGACGCCTTCTTCATCCCCTCAATACACACTCTCAATTCCCAGCTCGCCCTGCTTCTCCTGGTTCAGTACCTTCCACTTACTAGTCTGGCTCTTTTCTCAAAGCAGTGAGAACTTTTCAATAGGTGTGCAGATGTATGCGGTCTTCAAGAACTAGAATATCGTGTCTACGGTTCTTTCGGCGCTTATTTGCCTGAATTGCTACGCAATATTTCTTTTTATTTCGTTTTCGTTGAAATCACGCACTGCAAGTTTCGTGGCTGCAGTCCAATACTTTGCATTGATGCAACTCTAAATTTAAACCCTTGACTGAAATGGTTAAACTTGTGAGAGCGTGGCGATCTAAATCTTGGCACACGGTGTGTGACTGCTCCCTATTGCTTTATTTAATTTAATAAAGTTTATCCAATAGTATATCATTATGAAGTAGCTGAAGTGATGTAAACACTGAACTGATGTTGTGATGTAGACGCTGAAGTGATGAAGGCACTGATGTGATGTAGACGCTGAAGTGATGAAGTGATGTAGACGGTGAAGTGATGAAGCTGAAGTGATGAAGACACTGAAGTTATGAAGACACTGAAGTGATGAAGACACTGAAGTGATGTAGACGCTGAAGTGTTGTAGACACTGAAGTGATGAAGACACTGAAGTGATGAAGAAACTGAAATGATGTAGACACTGAAGTGATGTAGAAGATGAAGTGATGAAGACACTGAAGTGATGAAGTGATGTAGCTGAAGTGACGGGTCACCGCATGGAACACCCTCACGTCTTATCACTCGACTAGAGACCAAGCCACTACATTCAAATACCATGTATACATCCTACACACAGCCCAGTGTAACATATTTCAACGTAAACTGAAACTAATGATGAAAGTGTGCATGAGCTGTGAGCATGAGGGGTTGTGACGTCATTATCAAGGTTTAGAATGACGAATATATTGGCGGCGTAGGATAGCGTATATATCTGTCGTGAGTGAAATTCCACGAATACTTAGCAGCCTGAGCTGGGGCTATTGGTGGAAGAGTAAGATCTTGTGTATTGAAAGAGCTACTTTGATGATGCGACTTTCAATGTTGCGTTTACTAATTGATAGGTCATCATTATCAAGTTTCACATGCTGTTTTTACCATTATAAGTTACTTCATTAATTACTTTCTTATGCGCTCGAAAAGCGTTTTTTATTGCTTGGTTCTTCAAGCTGTGATAGTTCCGCTATACTTCCCAGTTTTAATGAGGAATATCCATTATAACCTGTTTATGTTAGTCTTTGTGTTGCGGTTTGTTTCGGTCGCTGCATTGTACCTTCCTATATCGAGAAATAAGAAATATGAACACTTTAGCCGTTATTTCAGGAACCACACGTTGCTCCCCATGGAGTCAAGGCGTTTATTTTCTATCTTCGCATGATGACGGCCGTTCCTAGGCAATCTTTTCTGAAGTCTGAGTCTGAAATTGGTCAATTATTGCATACAAAAACTAATTTTAAGCCGGTCTAATCAGGTTCTCTCTATTGCTTCCGTTAACAATGAATCCAAGAAATAGACGTTTGTGTTTTAAACTATTATTTCTGAAATAGCGCTTTCGTTTTTGGTTATCGATGGAGGATTGATGGAATTTTTCCCATGACGCTTCATTCATTGCTTGAAGTACTTGATAACCTACCAAAATATTTTTCTATTATCAAAACGCTTTATTCTGAATTGCTTACGTTGAAAAATTGACTCAGCCATTTTGTTCGCCCGATTGACGCTCTCTAAAAATAAAATACCGATATATTATTTCAGAAGATATGTAACATGACCAAATTCCTATTTTAGCATCAATTATCTATCATTCTTTGAATGAGTCCTGAGGTCTATAAAAACAATACGATGACGTTTTTGAAGAAACGCAACCGTGCGCAGTCGCTCGAGTGCATATTTTCTCTGAGAAAAACAGACCAGCGGAAGGGCAGCTTAGGTGAGAAATAATGTATTTTTTGTTGGTTTGGACATTTTTGATTTTTCTTTCAGATTTCAAAGCTTTTGTTGGGGTAATATGGGTATTGGGTAGTGGGACTGTGTGGGTACTTCAAAAAACTTTTTAATGTTTGGGTACAGCTAGTATCTCAACTTTTATCATAATTCCGAACAGAATTTTCCTCGCTGTTCTGTCAAAAACCCATTTGTCATTGACATTCTGCTTGCAGATAATTTCAACGCTATATCCACCAATCAATTACCATGCTTAAGAATGGTGAATTGATGAGTCAATTCATTGCAATTAGAATTTTGAATTCATGATTCCTCATCTTTTTGTTTCTATGAACCCTCCATGATCTATCCCTCCATCCTGTATCGTATGACGTTTTCATGACATCACACGTTGTATGTTTTTTGTATCCTGGCGACACATTTCCGGGCCCCTTAGCACACTTTGCACATTCCATGTGTGTGTGTGACGAGATATCAGATACTCAGGAGATATAATCCTGTAGCGAGTCTGTGAGTAGCCGGTTACATGTGAAGTCATTATCATGGTTAAAGGAGCTAAATTGTAGCTGTCATCCTGATTTCTTTGCGTAGCTGTTTATATGGACAGTTTATTAGGTTGTGCATATCGAATTAGCTCTGTGACCTGTCCGCGAGAATTTAAATGGACACTGTCACTTGCTGATTGTTAAATTCGCGTTTAAACTAGCATTTCATCACTACTTCCGCTCCTATAGAATCGTGGGTCATTAGTGTTTAATTTTAGGACTCTACGTTTCTTGTATTTGAATTCTATATCAATTTTACCTGATAATTTTTTTTTGAAATTGCAGTTTTGAAAAATTTCAGATGACGTTCTGATCAATACAATTTAAATGAAAACGAATGTAATTGTGTAAGATGAAGTTAGAAGTGTACTGCAGTCCAGATACAACCAAATTTTGTTTTGAGTACAACTCAAATAGTATTTTAGTAGCCGTGCAGTGCGTCATGCAATGCGTCTTGTGTTACGTTCAGAATCTTAGCACCTTTCCTTCTTTTGATTTTATCCTTTTGCACTTTGTTATTCATCTCCTGTTATTTGCTGTTTTTTTGGTGTTTTTCCGGAGATTCTTGAATTCTCCGCGAAAATCTTTCTTGAAATGGAAAAACGAATGAACAATAAATAAGAATCTCATCGTTTCTTTTAATTTTGTTTCTAGTTTTCTGTTCGTTTTTTCTTCGGAGATTCTTGTTAAAGAGGAACTATGAAAGGGTCCCGTAATCCATTTTCGAGTGGTGATGTTGGAGTGTGTGTGACAGTCCTTATCGAACGAGTCTTTAGTACCAGGTCTTTTGCCCAAGTTTCACACTGCACCTAGGTCCTGTATCTGGACCAGTTCTAATTTTAGATAATACCTAGTCCCATCAAATTAGCGAAAAAACATCCGATTTCTTCTGCACGACAGCTTAATATTGAATATTGGAGTTCTGTTTCTCATCACAATGAAATTCTGTGGAAGCGTCTTCTTGCTGTTTCCGATATATTGGATTTGTTCCAGGAAAGTTTCAGACATTTGAAGAGTCTGACAGATTTGTGAATTACACATTGTATCTCAATGCCGTGAACTCATGACTTGCTCAGTTCGTTGGAAGTTGTCCTGCTGAAAAGAGATTGACGAGTATCGGTGTTTTCAAACCATCACATTTATAGCTAACTTCACTTTTACCGCATATGTCAATTGTAAACTGCAGTGAATCATACAGTAGCTTCAGTGGACAGAATGATAGAATCACAGTCTCATTACATAGAAACAGTAATTTTAGACAGGAAAGTTATTGAAAAACTTAAACAAGAATTGCGCTCGTTTTCTCCAACTTCGGCGAGCGCTTAAATTTCCCTCTCCCATTTTGATTTAAAAACAAGAATTGCGCCTGCCGGAGCATTTCCTGTGCCATGTTGATTGTTCCCGTATGCAGGCGCTTAATTTCCTGTTCCCTGGGACTGGTATTACTATTAGAACACGCTGTCATTTGACCATTGTCCGTCTTATTTACTGACATAGTGAGTTGACGATAAAGCATAAGTGACCTCACAAATCAAGATACAATCGCGGGCGTACACCTACGGGAATTTATAAGAGCAAGAAATAATATTCCGTGATGAAACGCTTCTTCTATCAAGTGTGACATTGCAATACTAACATCATTGAATCAATTTTATAAATATTCCTCGTTATGCGGGCGCCATATACATTTCTATCGCCTACAAGTTTGATATAACGCGCGCGGATCCAAATATCACGTGGGCGATTTCGTTCCACGTGTCAAATGTTTGCGCGCGCGTTCCCGCCATTTCATAGAACTCTTTGAAGATTCGTTGCGCGCCGTTCAGAGTTTCATAACTATGATCACCATTTTGGTTACGCGTAAAATTTTCTTTTGTGTTGCGTTGCAGATATCAAACCATTGCATGCAATGTTCGCTAATATTGTACCCCGCCTTGATATTTTCAAAATTGAGATACACAATATAGGTATTAATTACTGACCAAGATTAAAGATTCAGATATATTATCATTGTTATCAATCATGAACCGAGACATACTCTCATGTTTTACTTTCCTCTAGTCAATTCTTTAGATCATTCATAACTGATGGCACTAATACTGCCCATTGTAAATTGGCCGAATTGCCCGCTACTTAAAGAAGTCCAAATGGCTGTGTGATAGAAATCTAATCTGATTGATTCCGTGAAAATTGATTAAGTTTTGATTTTATGATTGAAGAATTGTTAAATTTTTGATAAAGAACATCAGCATGAACAGAGCATTGAACTCAAAAACCTACAAAGTAGCCCAGTTAGCTAGCTGCAGCCCATAATGCGAAGGATGCCACTACACCAAGCTACTATGACGCGAGTGATATTATAAAGGAGCAGTTGATCGAAAAAGTGACATGCATACACACATACACATTACATACCAAATTTCGTCGCACCACCTATTTCAGATTTAACAGTACGCGTAAAGGTAGTATACACACAACCCCCACAAAACACGATCTCTGCTAACCTATTCTCAATGCCTTTTTGTAAAACAAAAACGCGATTGGGAACAGGAAATAAAGTTTGCACGTGCATTGATGATTCAATTCCATCATTTTCTCAAAATGTGTTAATTTTTTTTTCCTCCACAAATTGTTTAAAATTTCTCGTTTTTCATTGGTAAAATGTGCACTTGGTTCTGGTTAGGGCAACTCGGAGGTCCGAGGTTAAGCTTTAGCTAGCCGATCAAATTGTTCGCTAAAATTTAAGTTAAATTTTAGCCAACAATTTGATCGGCTAGCTAAAGCTTAACCTCCGCGTCGCGTTGCCCTAACCAGAACCCAGAACCATGGTTTCGCGCACAGAGTGCGCGGCAAGCGCCCCTAGTAAGAGTAACTTGCGCGCACCACGCATGATGTTGAGCTGCAGCGCCGCGCACAAAACTGGTCGATATGTACATCCATCCTGATCTTGCGGAGTGAATTGCGCACAACTGCGCGCGCAATTAAGGTTGCTATGCGACTCCACCTGATGGTACCATTGTTGACGAAATCTCCCTCAAATATGTGGACATCTCCCTCAAATTTGTGGACATCTCCCTCAAAATTTGTGGACATATCTCCCTCAAATTTTCCGGGCCCTTTTCAGAACAAACAGTACGGATAAAGGTAGTATACACATCGTCCTAATTTTTGTCGTCCCGATTTTCTCAATACACGATCTCTGCTAACCTTCTCATTTGCCTTTTTGTGAAACAAAAACGCAATTGGAGAGGGAAAAGTTCCTCCTCAATTAAGTGTGTAAATTCTGGGGCTATTGTCTGCCCGAGAAGTTTCCTGCTGAAAACTGTTTCATTTCCAGAAAGAAGGTGATGGAAGATGAAAGTGATGTCATTGTCATTTCTTGAAGTGGCGCATTGATCACAACAAACACCTGATTTCGGTTAGCAGCACATTATTCATGTGTACTTAACCTGCAACTCAAACACAAGTTTTAAATGTCAACTGTGAATCTGAAAGATTTAAACATCGCCTGTCAGTCTGTCACATATTCTGAGTCAGTTTTAAAGTGGGGTCGCTTTTTCAGTCTCGAGGATAATTGCAGCGTGATAAGGTACTTACACAATATGCAGACATAGGGTTAATCTGCTAGATAAAGATATTAAGCTGTTGTTTTGACTTGGAATCGTTGTTTGTATCTGTGTTTTCCTCACCCCATTTTAAGATTGGATCATATTCATGAGTCTTGTGAGATTGAGCCAGTTGTTGAGATGATTGGAGAGAATAACATCCCACTAACGATCTAATTTCTAATAACCACTGTTCAGAAGTGCCGCAATCTGATCATGTCTCAATACCCTGGTCGCAGTTAAGCATCCAGTTAATTACTTGATGTACTATGTTGGAGGCCCCTCAATGTAGCTATTCCTCATGTGACTGATATAACAAGGTCGTCTGAGACATCTTGCTAATCGGCCCCATAAACCCTATATAAATCTTTGTTCCTTAATCAGTCCATCGAGTTCTCTACTTCTGCATCATTCACTGCTTTTTGTTACCTCATTAATTGATTCCTAATTTAGCCCTGTTTTTTGCCATTCAGCAATTACTGTTTGTTACCACATTTATCAAGACGCGATATGCCCCTTCCGTAGGTCACACAACACCTGTAATTTTGGTGCAATGAATTAGGGCAAGTATAATCTCTTGAGTTGCTACAATTTGCCAATCCATTTGATACTTGAAAACCATTGTGATAATAAAGGACTCGCCCTAATGTCTCCTATTAATGAGGAACAAGAATTATGTGGTTGAGAGTAACGTCATTTTCCTGCCTTAGAATAGTGATTTGATGACGTGTAACAGCCTATTCTTAACCCTATATCCGCCCTCCTTTGGGTATTGTTTACTTCCTCTTATCAGCAACTTTGTGTCTTGGTCAAGTTCTTTTCTCACGGTTGTGTACCTTTCAGTTTTATCACCTTTTAAAATTTTCTAATGATCCTTTGCACAAATTTACAGACATCGGTTGGTGTTAAAATTATTCGTTCTATAGTCAAAACGAGGTGCTCGAGTATAAACGGTAGCAAAAAATCCCAAATGATATGTTTTTGCAAACATTTTGTTGAATGAGGAGTGAATGAATTGATACATTCCCCTTTTCCGAGATAACTTTTTGTCTCCGACAGCACCCAGTCTTACCATAGGATAGGTCACCCAGTGCATATCTGTGTAGTAGATAATTGAGAGTGACTTCATCATCATGCCTTAGTATATTGAATTGATTGCTGCTAACCGCCTCTACCTTAAACCCTAGTGATCAGCAGCTGCAGGAACATGTGCTTGTTGTTTGGCAAGGTTTGGTGTTTCTCGCATTATCGTCAAATGTCTAGGAGAGTGAGGGAGGGCTATTTCATATCAAGATACGCGTCTTGTAGTGGTGGTTACTGGTGACGGTTCATGCGTTTCTGGATGATTTCCCTGAAACAGCTGGCGCATGGTTTGGGGCAGGCGATGATTATATATTGTTATATGCTTCAAGGTAAAGATGTGTTTGCTTTCCATGAGGAGTATTCAGTGAGATGTTATCAAGTCACCACTCTAAAGCTTAGAAATGAAGTCACTTTGATTGGCTTAATAGTATCCAAAATGTATAGGTTTTGTAGCAAACCGCTGTATCACCGTACGTTGTTTCTGATTTGTTGCCTTGGAATGCTGCTCTTGTGTAGGCAACTCACAAGCTCGGGTTTTATGCAAATCATTATGTAATGACACAGCGAGTGAATGGCAATTGGTTGTTGTCTACATTGTTTGTTGTTGTCTCTGTTTGTTGTATCTCAGTTGTCGTTAAAAAACTCCCAACTCCTTCCCCTTTAGGTCTGTCCTGGAAACTCTTCCATCTTACTGCAGTGTTTCGTTGAAGTAGTATTTTAGTGTCTCATATTAGAAAATTCTTTCTAGGTTCCTAATACATCAGCCTATACAGCGATCACGAAATCATGTCACGTCTTTATTATTGTCCACCAGTCCGCGGAATCAATGCATTTTATTAATCCAGAAATAGAGCATATTATAAATTAGTAGTCTTTTTGCACGCTTATATATTAGGAGTCTTCATGCACGCCTAGGTGCTATTGTTTCATAAATCCTGAACCTTTTGGTCTTGTGACATGATATTGCTTGGTCACGTGCTACAATTAGTTACTGCAATAAAGGTATTCCAACGCATCCCACATCGGGGAACAGTATTTGAGCATTTATTGCTTCATCAATTCCATTTCCTTCCATGGGACTCAGTAGAATGAGGATTGATGATGACTATCCTTCTCTCTCCTCCCCAGATTGAGGATTACTATCCTCTCTCCTCCCCATTAACCTGTATTCACGCTTTTATCTCCCTTCTGTCATTGTTGTCGCGTTATTGTCACGCAATGTGGCAATTAAAGGATGTTCGTAACTACACTACTCGTTCTCTTTCAGATAAAGTTGACAAAGAGCTCCCTATTCTACACACCAGGTCACGCAATAATATGTTTGCCACCACCCCGCCCCCCACCCCACTATTTCATTATCAGTAATCGCAGTATCCATTGTGTGGAAGCTCACTAAATTGCTACCATCTCTGTGCAGGTCTGATTCTCTTATTGAGAGACTATTCTTATTATCAGTGGTATGTGGGGGCTACTTTACCCAACATATCTGCCTTTAGAATCTGATGAATGAGGCTATTCAGGTATTGCACATCATTGCATAAAGCCCTCTCAGAGTCTCCAAGAATAGCTGCTCTTGAGGGACTGAGGGAGCACTGACGTTAGCACAACGTAAGCTGCAGGACATTGTGGAGCAGAGGTCAGCCATATAGTGTCATGTGGAGATCACCACCTCCTTACTGAAGCACTCCCAGCCCCTCTCGACCTCACAAAATCTCTCCACTCCCTTACCAAAGCCCTCCCATCACGTCTTCTTCATCCCCTCATGATACACTCTCTTTTCCCAGCACACCCTGCTTGTCCTGGCTCAGTACCTTCCACTTACTAGTCTTTTTAGTGGCTGGTTGTTTTCTCTCAAACCAATGAGAACAGGTGTATGTTGTCTTCAAGAATATCGTATCTAAGGTCCTTTCGGCGTTGTATTTGTCTGAAATGCTTCGTTATATTTCTTGCAAGTTTCGTGGCAGCAGTCCAATTCTTTGAATTGATGCAGCTCTAGATTAGAATCCTTGACTGAAATGGTTAAACTTGTGATATGAGAGCGCGACAATCTAAATCTTGGCACACTGTGTATGTGACTGCTCCCTATTGATATAGCGTATTTAATGAAATGTATCCAATAGATCATTATGAAGTAGCTGAAGTGCTGTAGACGCTGCAAAGTGATGTAGGTGAAGTGATGTAGACACTGAAGTGATGTGTACACTGAAGTGATGTAAACACTGAAGTGATGTGGACACTGAAGTGATGAAGCTGAAGTGATGTAGCTGAAGTGATTAAGCTGAGGTTATGAAGTGATGTGTACACTGAAGTGATGTAGCTGAAGTGATTTAGACGCTGAAGTGATAAAGTGATGTAGACACTGAAGTGATGTATAAACGCTGAAGTGACGGAACACCGCATGGAACATCCCCACGTCTTATCACTCGACTAGAGACCTAGCCACTACATATAAATACCATGTATACATCCTACACACAGCCCAGTGTAACATATTTCAATGTAAACTGAAACTAATGATGAAAGTGTACAGCTCGCATGAAAACTTGAGCATAAGGGGTTGTGACGTCATTATCAGGGATTAGAATGGCGAATATATTGGCGGCGTAGGATAGCGTATATATCTGTCGTGAGTGAAATTCCACGAATACTTAGCAGCCTGAGCTGGGGCTATAGGTGGAAGAGTAAGATCTTGTGTATTGAAAGAGCTACTTTGATGATGCGACTTTCAATGTTGCGTTTACTAATTGATAGGTCATCATTATCAAGTTTCACATGCTGTTTTTACCATTATAAGTTACTTTATTAATTACTTTCTTATGCGCTCGAAAAGCGTTTTTTATTGCTTGGTTCTTCAAGCTGTGATAGTTCCGCTACACTTCCCAGTTTTAATGAGGAATATCCATTATAACCTGTTTATTAGGGTTTCCATTATCTACTTGGAATCTTTTATCTAGATAAATAGATAATTTTTTCGCAATTATCTAGATTATCTAGATAATCTAGATAATTTTTGAATCCGGAATTTATACATATTTGACACAACTTTCAACGTAAGAAACGCACAACTTTTGCAGTGAAGTATCATCCCATAACCAGCTCTTGGTTATTCACATTGTTGTTAATTGAAATTTATGATATCAATGACCACCAAAAGATCATTTGATATCGAATGAAGTTCAGGTGTTCAGGACATTTGTTGTTTCATTTGATTAAGTTGAAATATGTAATCATCCATAAAAAAGTAGCAACAAGTTCCTCATCTACCCATCAGTCGCTATAAACACTTGCATTAGCCATTATCCATCGGAAAGGAGTCAATTAATGACGAATTAAGGTTGATTTCATGATGATGGCCTCGGACAGTCGGAGTTGCTGGAGTGAGAATTAGAGAATAAGAAAAAGGAATGAAATTCCCTAATTAACATACCAAAGTTAATGGTTGTTCGAGTTGGATGCGTTAACAATTTAATGTTGGTTATTTAGGGGGTTGATTTTAAACAAGCAATGAATTTGCCATAGCTGGAGGCTAATTTCGTACATATTTTCACCTCATTTTTTGAAAAGGGCACAATGTTTTGTGACAGAATATTTATATAGTAGTGGAGGAGAATATCGAGAGTTAAGAGTAGGTATTGAACTTTTGTTTGATGTGATAAGATCCTTTATTTAACTTTTTAACATTGCCTTCTATTATCTAGTTCTGTTATTCATTTCAGTTTGACAATGGTCAAATTATTAGTTAAACAGATTGTACTTAAAGCCGGACAGTCTTTCCATTAACCTGGAGTTCCTGAACATTGAGCAATGTTCATAGAAGTCTGAAATAAGTCCAAGTCCATCTATGCATAGCCACAAGGTGTCTTACTAACTTAGATCTCCAAAACGGATGTGAAAATGAACAGAACAGAAATTTTGAATATTCAAAGTCCAATAATTATTGAAAAATTTTCTAGAAAATTGGAAAATTTAGCTGAAATTTCTCGGCAAAAGGGATATGAAGATTATCTAGATATCTAGTAGAAATTATCTAGATAAATAGACAAAGATTTTTTGCAAATTATCTAGATAATCTTATCTAGATAATATCTAGATGGAAACCCTACTGTTTATGTTAGTCTTTGTGTTGCGGTTTGTTTCGGTCGCTGCATTGTATTTACATACCTTCTTATATCGAGAAATAAGAACACTTTATTAGCTTTTACTTCCGGGACCACACGTTGCTCCCAATGGAGTCAAGACATTTATTTTCTATCTTCGCATGATGACGGCCGTTCCTAGGTGATCCTTTCTAAAGTCCTTGTCTGGAATTGGTCAATTATTACGTACAAAACTAATTTAAAGCCGGTCTTATCAGGTTCTCTCTATAGGTAGCTTCCGTTAACAATGAATCCAAGAAAAAGACAATTGTGTTTTAAACTATTATTTCTGAAATTGCGCTTTCGTTTTTGGTTATCGATGGAGGATTGATGGAATTTCCCATAACGCTTCATTCATTGCTTTAAGTACTTGATTGCCTACCAAAACAATTTTCTATTTTAAATACGCTATACCTGAATTGCTTGCGTTCAAAAAATGGACCCAGCCATTTTGTTCGCCCGATTGACGATCTCTAAAAATAAAATACTCGATCTATTATTTCAGAAGCTATATACTTTGACCAAATTCCTTTTTTAGCATCAATTATCTATCATTCTTTGAATGAGTCCTGAGGTCTATAAAAACAATACGATGACGTTTTTGAAGAAACGCAACCGTGCGCAGTCGCTCGAGTGCATATTTTCTCTGCGAAAGACAGACCAGCGAAAGGGCAGCCTAGGTGAGAAATAATTTATTTTTTGTTTTTGTTTTTCTTGGTTTGGACATTTTTGATTTTTCTTTCAGATTTCAAAGCTTTTGTTGGGGTAATATGGGTATTGGGTAGTGGGACCGTGTGGGTATTCCAAAAAACTTTTTAATGTCTGGGTACAGCTAGTATCTCAACTTTTATCATAATTCCGAACAGAATTTTCCTCGCTGTTCTGTCAAAAGCCCATTTGTCATTTACATTCTGCTTGCAGATAATTTCAACGCTATATCCACCAATCAATTACCATGCTTAAGAATGGTGAATTGATGAGTCAACTCATTGCATTAGAATTTTGAATTCATGATTCCTCATCTTGCTTTAGAGCAGTGAATGCTGTCTCTAACCCGTCTCTATTTAATTCTTATCTTCAGATTGTGAGTTCCTGGTACACAAGACGTGCAGTGAATTAATGTTGGACGCCAGCCCGCCTCAAAGGAGAAGAAAGCCCACAAAGGAATTTCATTTGGACTTTTGCAATTAATTCCAAATATATTTCTCTCAGATTTAAACGGAGAAGTGTTTCGATTTATTAAACGCTTTGATGAAGTATGTTGTTTGTTCGTTTGTTGGTGAAATTTTTCCTTTACTTCAAAAGGGAGAGATAAGTCTGCTTATCACATTCATTCACGTACTAACGTACCTTCAAAAACATCTGCTTAATAATATTACGCACATCACCCATAATTCATTGCATCTCCAAATTCAAAGTGTTAAAATATTTTCTTATCAATGTTTATTTTCTAACACAAAAGCGTGGAAATCCCAGTTCAATTCGTTCAATTGTTTCGTTAAAATCTCTCGATGTTACTTTTTTTACTTCCTAATACTTTCTATTACCCGGATTTCAGGAAGTCAGAAGATGTTTAATTTGCATTTTCGAGGCTGTGCTAACAATATAACACAGCAAAACTAAGGTTTTGCACTTATTATGCATGGAATCCAATCAAAATAAATTACGTGCCACATTGCGGGAATATACTAGTGGACACACTTGGTGATGAAGATACTACTTTTAAAATTAAATCGGTCTAGAACTGACTCGATGTATTGCGTCATAATAATATTGTCCTGCCATGACCTTTTTATAGTACGGTAGGCAATATGGATTCATTCTGGTATTGATAAATCGAACTATAGAGCTTCTTTATTTGGTTCACATTGCTGCTAATGCTCTTATGCTTTTGTTTTGCAGAAGGGCTTTTTCGACTTTGAGATTTTGCAAGAATTTCATTATATTTTTACAAGACTACGTACTTTCCTTTTTAAATGCAATCTAATTAATATAGTGATATTTTTACTATGAAATCATATTTATTATTATTGACTATGATTTAATCCAACGGAAATTCAAGGTTTTTACAGTCAGAAATATCCCGCTTTAACTTTTTGAACCCAGCCGGTAGCCGCCCTTCTGATTCTTACTCGAAACTTACCTTAACCTAGAAATTAAGACCCGCACTGTTAAATGATCCGTATTATTTACAGAACTGAATTGAAGCTCTATAATCTGAAATTGCTACTATGTATAGCCTGATCTCAAAAGCCATTTCACAATGGAACTCCCTGTTTCTGTGCAGGTGGAAATATCAGGAATATGACCACGTGTTGGATTCTGGTCAATGGCACTATTTTGCTTATTATACGCAGTTTAATCACTCGTCGAGACAGGATATTGAATAAGGTTTCTATGCGGTAAAAGACAGTTTAACGCCATTGACTTACCATTCTAATTCATGATAATGACGTCATTCCTAACTACCTATGTAATATCTGTTGGCATTCAGAAGCTCTGTTCCAATTCCCAAAGTGGTGGCAACGGTCGACGGAAATTAGATTGCGCAGATTTGTAAAGACACTGAGACCTTCTAAACTAAATGGGATATTTTAGTCAGTTTCAGTTGGGAGGGTTTTAAGAACGGGTATTCGCTCTGCAGTCTGCACCTTCTGTTACAAACCACAGTGCAAAAGGCTGTGATTGGATCCGTTGATGCCTCTTCTTGTAATAATAGTAGTTATCGTATATATTCGAATAAATATTCTTTGAGCTGCCTCCGTCATGACTCATGGCGGAATAGCAGCATAGCATTTCCTTTTGAGTTCACCTTTTACAGAATTACTAATTATGTTATCATATGGCGCATTCATTGATCCTTCTTTAAATTTTTTGAATCTTCCGAAATAAATCAGTCTATTTGTGAAATTTCAACACCGGCCTTCAATTATGCGTTACTATTTACTGTGGATAATTTTGCTTTCTATTTAAATTTTTTAAACTTTTTCTTGAAAATATGCCACTGAGAAATCATGGACACAGAATCACCAGTCATTTTCCCATGAACTCGATGTGAAACGTTTCGAATGACCATTTTTCCTCTCTCTCTTCCTCTCCATTTCACGCACAGAATTCCATATTGAGAAGATATATAGGCTCGATATCTCCCCCTGGAAATCACTGCATTCCATTCTGTCTATAAATAGTCAGGACACTGCTGGCGCCACGCAGCTGCTGCAGATGATGCGAGAATAGGGCTCACTCTCAACTAACTACATGTCCCGCGGTCACGGAAGGAAAACAAAGGAGGTGTTGTGACGCAATCAACTCACTATTGTAAGCTGTGATAATGACGTCATCAACTCTTAGTGTCACATGAGAGTCCGCTGAGGGTTACCACTAATAACATTACATATGATACGCTCACTAATTCTACTGAGGGTCATTAAGACGACATTAGACGACACAACAAGAACACATAATATTGTGAGAATTTCCAATTTATTCAGATAGTGTGTGCGTGTGTTTTATCACCACAATATTCCATGGTACGAGGGATATATTATTTAATGTTGTTACCCAAAGTATTCAGAATATTCCTGTAACTTTGTGATACTGGATATATGCTGATTCCTGAACATAATGTGGACACCATGTGCTCGAACACTGCGCGGCGCTGGAGAGTGTCGTCATCATCATGCTTGAGAATGGCGAATTGTTGAGTTTTAACCGCCTATTTTGCGATCGCGACACTTAATATTATGCGATGAAGCGTGTGGGTCGTGAATGGTCCCCTCTAAACTTCCCTTTTTCTGTTACTATCTCGCACAACATTCCGTGATTTTATTATCTAGCGTTGGTAGCATGATTTAAGCTGGAATCTGATTTTATCGCAGCTTGCGGTAGTGTAGCATATGATTTAAGCTGGGAGCTATTTTGAGAGCGTATCTCATACTTTTTGCTTGTCAGAGGGATTATATTTCGCTCCCATTTCGGTCCTGTTCGAGCGTCCACTCGTCACACCCATGAGCCTGCGGCGTATTGATAACATGAATTGTAGTTTATCTGCTTCTATATGGCCCAGAAAATGCTAATTTAGGCCCTGATCGAGGCGACTATTGCTTCAGTCGAAAGAAATATATGCACACCTAAGAACATTTGCATATTACTAATTTTGTCTCATTGATTTGAGTTTATTTATAACCATAATTTGTCACATTCGGTGCCGCCAGTCTTGGTGTTTTCTGCCAATAATTCGAGCAATTTGCTCCATTTTCACGCCTTACCGGACTCGCATCAGTGTTTTCTTGGCACGCACTTCTAACCTTCTCATCGTGACACGGTCGAATGACGAAGAGGTCACGTACCCCACCACCCCCTACCCAAACAATGCTATCCACCTATCCACATGTCTCGGGGCTGTCAGCATCTAATCACACCAGCTCAGCTCCACACGATACGTCCCTGGCAACTCAAGTATGGGAGGGCTATTTTTAGAGCAGCTGCAGCTGGTCTCTGTGGTGAATATTCTGCAAATATTGTTTCCTTACTCCGACTTAATATATTTCCTCCGACTAGTTAGTACCCGGTCAGTTTATTTATAGCCCTGCTGACTATGTGGTGAATAACATTCTGCACATATCCCCCGGCTTAACCCGCTCAGTTTATAATATTCCGACACGGCTCCTGCTCACAGAAATGGCTATTTTCGGTAAATATAAGGGTGATTCTTATCAAATATTTACCCTGTCTCGATTGCTATAATTTTAGCTTTCTACGATAATCCATGCGTTGCGGGGAGTTGCGGAATGTTGCACATTTCCCCACGCCGCGTATAATCCCTGCCTCTTCGCATGCCGCCGCGCAGACGCTGTCAATGTCAGCAATTCACCGTTTTAAGCTATGATAATGACGTGTGCATCCGCCAATCATTGGACCATCATGATCCAGGACTAACGACTAACACGTTCCGCCTGTTAGTTACATCTAATATGTACCCGCGTTTGAATAAAATATTAGCATTTAGCATATTAAATGTGTATATATGTTCTGATTACTTAGAGACAAGAACGGATCAAATTGCCGCTGCACTACTGTGGTTTTTTGAGTAAAATCACCCGCTCTCTCAGCTCTGGTACTGTGCGCGTATGCTTCCGAAGCATTGCTTCTGATGTTTTGTTGAGTGTTGTAATATCTCGGTGGCATATTACCCGTCGCAATGCCTAGAAATTGATCAATCTGAATCACCTTTCAGCATGCGCCTTCACCACTATCTCGCGCGCTGATTGGTCATTACGTCAAATAGACCTGCGACCATAACCAAAAATTAATTTTGGGGAAATAATTCTGGGGGTATGAAAACAGGAGATTTTTTGAAAGATCCATAAATTTCATACTCTATCAAGCTGCCGGCGGTAATTTTCCCGTGATGATCCACATGAGTGACAGCTGCTTTGTTTCTGATCTCTTCTCTATTTAAATCTGTCATTCTCTGTCATATTCTTCCAAAAAGGAGCTGTCACGAAATAAAGTCACGCTCACGGGTCTGCCTAACGTCACCTTTATCAGGTGTGATTTATATGCGACTGCAATATATTTAAAAAGAACAAAGTACTCGCGGCCTGACCATCGTGATCTGCGTCACTGGGATATTGAAATAGAATTGGTCTTTCATGAGCTTGATGATTTCCAACTCTTTATTTCTCTCGTGTCTGCCCTAATTTGGCATACCAAATGTGTGCCCAATCTTATACCATTTACTGTCAGACGTGTGCGGCAGCAATATAATATATGCCATCGAATTAGCGCCACTTTCCTCCGGATTATAGTACGGGGATGTAATTCGTGATTGGATTTCTTCATTTTCCGGGTAAGCATACCTCACATATTATGTCGTTCATTTTCAACAATGGACAAATATTTTGTGGTGGACATAATAATTGGGGGAGATATTTGGTAAAAGCATTCCTGAAACCCCTCACTCCTATCAGCCATGTATCTGATTAGAAATGTGGAAATCATCAAGTGAAGGGCTTATAAATTAGATTTCTCGCCTGACCTGCCCTCCCAATTAGATATCCCCTGAGATAATGTGCTTTTGTTAAGAATCACCATGTGACTCACCAGGAATTCTGAAATTAGATTATATCCCCCTCCACAAAGCACAATACCCAAGCTATTTTTAGAAAAATATTCCTAATATTCGTATGCGGCAGATCTCGTCGCATTTGTAACGCGCGCGAAACACAGGCGCTCCAACGTCACTAAATCCCTTGATTAACCCCTGATAATGACGTCACTGAGTTTCATAGTGCCCGGGGGGCTGGAGTTACAAAATAACGGACTAGCGTATTTATTATTTACACAAGTCTTACTGACAGCTGCCGAGCTGGTGTATTTATTAGCGATTGTAATTCCTTCTCTCCCGCGGGTGAGATCTTGTTTCCCTGTTTTCTAATTCTAGCTAGCTGCACATGAACAGGGAATACAGCTCTTCGGTTTTCTGTGCATCATATTTTGGGTGTTTGTGAATTTTTTGGGATTTTCCTTCCGCTTCATACTGTAAAAATGCATTTTTAACGGTTCATGTTTCGCTTTTGCTATGTTTTTTCGCATATACCACTGTTTCTAAATATTCCCTCGGCTTTAATAACAATTGTGGCTCATCATCATTTCTAGAGACTTCCTCCTTTTCAACAAGTCATAATTAGCTGAAAAAAGGGATTTGCGGAGACGTTATGTGTCCTAAGATTCGCTCATTTTCTTCTTGATATGTGCTGTGTGCGATAAATAGGCTAACCTGATAGTGACGTCATTATCATGGTTGAGAATGGTGAATTGTTGACTTCACACCGACTAATCTCCCTGCGTGGCATATACTTCTCAGCTAATAATAACGGATTTTAGAAATTCTTTCCCGTGGGCGTTACCTGTAGGTTATGAAAATCATATTTATGTTTGAATGATGTTAAAACTTATGGATTTATTAAGTTATTATACTCTATCGATATCTTTGGATGTTTAGGGTAAGTTATTCAGTTTCACAGCTCTCAAAGTCATCGATATGACCAATATAATTTGTCACATAATTAAAGATTCCTTTTAGAGTACATAAGAGCTTTTATCTTCGCTAATTTTGTTGCATAATTACTTTTGTAGTAAATGTTTAAAACCAAAAAAGCTCATTTTTTAGACAAGCTGTCGTCGGAATGGAACATTAATCAATAATCGCTCGATGTAATTTGATTAGATGTTGTTTATTTATTGGTGTGATTGAATCATTCGAGATGTGTAATCGGGTGGAATTCATGAAAAATCAGCATTGAATAATATTTGTTGTTTGGACCTGTTATGTTATAACCCATACATTTGATTATGATTGTACCACTTCTCAAAACCGTTTTCATTGTATTTTAGCTTTCTTGGCATGAAGCACTAAATATGGGATAAGAGTATATACGTTCATCTTGAGAGATGGTTATTCGATTTTCTGCGAATTTGAGGAAAACCACTCTAACATGAACAATCACACTGTTAATATATCGCTTGCTGAGTGATAGGAATATTGATAGATTTTCCCAGAAATCCGTATCTGAGGTTTCGACAGAAACCCTTTGAGAACGTAGGACAATACTCAATTTCATCCATCTATTCAAGCTGACAATGATTCTATTCAATGTTATCTTCATTTCATTATGCTCTGATTTCTGCGGATTCTTTGATTTTGTCTTTGCTCAAATGGTACTCAAAAGATAGCTAAAAGGGTTTCTATCATCTGAAATTTGAATTCTAAATGGTTGACCACCATGATGACGATTCTAAAATCTTGCCAGAGTTTTTGTGGCTCTTGACCTGTCAAGAAAAGAAAATGCCAATAATCTACTCGTAGCACCTATCATTGCTATGAATACTTATTCTCATTAATATTTAAACATCCTTATATTAATCTCAACACATTAATATTGAATAATGTCACTAAACTTCTATCGTGTCATCTCTCTATAAACCTTTTACTTTTTATTTTGCGTTTTGTACCGTGTAGAACTTGAAGCAGGTATGATACGTTGAACGATGAACGCTGAGCCGTCCGTGACCATGCCGATTCTGCCTTTTTATATGCAGAATGAGCAATGATGAGCAATTCTTAGCGTTCCGGACCTAGTGTACTATGGGTTGTAAATACGCGCAAAAATCGTGAAAAAGTACGGCGGATTGGTATTATTTCAAAAGTATGTGACAAGAAATTGCAGGATAGGGGGTCTGAATTGGGGTTGTTAAATACGCGAAAAAGTACGCGTGCCGCGCACTAACGAATGAATTTTTGTTATCGTCAACATTTTGGGTGTGAGTGCGACGTGTTTGCATACATGATAATACAAATTAGCTATAAAAGTTGTACGATGCATTTTGGCCGATTATTGCACTCCCAAAAAATACGGCAATTTCCAAAAAAATAAGTATTTTTTGCGAACTTTTAAAATATACGTATTTAACAACCTTCAGTGAACTAAAAACATTTCCGGCGTTTCATTGTCACCAATTAAATAATGGCTTTACTTTCGACCGCCCAATGGCCACGTCTTGCCAGTACTTACAATTGGCGTGTAACCCATTTAACCATCAATATACGAGTCCTTCCATTGCATTATCAGTAAAGCGTTCACAATGTACCGGTTATTGTCTAGTGAAATGTGAAGTGTGTTCTGTGTCCGTCTGCTAAGATGACAACCTCTTTGTGGTTTTCAGTGCAGGGAAATGGGGCGAAACAACGTAAAATATGCTACTTCATTGTTGTTATTAAGTGTGTTGCCCCTGGCAACGTGCTCCGCAGTACTGTCATCAGTTGCCAAGCAACCGTCATGTGGTGAGTGTGTTCTGCACATGCCCCTCACTAAGTAATGCGCTGTCTGACAACGCTTCAAATTATTGAGTACCCTGTGTTCTTCTTGCTGATATAATTATCAATTCCTAGCAATTAATAAGTATCCGATTCACTACCAGCACCGATATATGTCAGAAGCTTAATTTACACGTGTTTGTGTGTGTTTGTCTGTTAATGTGTTTGGCGGCTGTTTGAGAGTTTGAGGGTGTCACACTAGGAAGCCTGGAATTACAATCTCACTTCACAATTTGACCATGTCCCCCCGTGATACAGAGAACCTGGTGATTTTAATGAAACGCTTAATGAATTTATTCCTTGTCTTCCCTTACCAAAGAGTATTATGTCTTTGTAATTTGTATTGCTCCTTTATCAGTTATATTTGGTTATATTCAGTATGTCCGTAGCAGCACATTACCAAGTTACATGATTTAATTTGTCTCCCATTTAAATCATTAAAAGAAGACTTGCTGATTCTTTTTTAAATTATGTATTGCATACACTGTATATTTCATGTTGCGTTGTGAGAAAAATATATTTCTATGCAGACTTTGAAGTACAAAATAAGAAATACACAAACTTTATAATCTGTGTTTTGTATTCGAACAAAGGTCGCTTTATGTGATACATACATCAGCATATTATATTCATCACTATACAAAATACTCATATATTGTACACGATTTCTGCCTTAACACGGGCTACTTTGCTTATTTGCTGCTTCCCCCCTTCTTGACATGTACAACACTTCGCAAATGTACAACTTTTGCAACCCTTCTAAATGTTACCATTTCGCAACCTTTCTGCTCTTTGCAAAGTGCTAAAGCTTGTTGGTGCAGTAGGTATTCATCTAGATAATGGATTTTATTCCCAATAGGCATGGGCGTAGCCAGGGGGAGGCGACACAGGCGGCTGCATCCTCCTTTTTGGACATATTATATATGGAAATTTTGTTCATTTTGATGAAATGAGAGCTTTTACTCTGCTTTTGTACAGACTTCCAACAGCCTCTTTTTTCCTCTTTTATACCCCTTTCACGGTTTTTCATCACACGACCTTTCAGTTTCTTCTAGAATGCATATCTGACTATTCATACGTAGTTAGAACTCTAGTAATTACCGGATAAATAGTATTTAATGATCCTTACAAGTGACGATGGCCGGTTTCCTGGGCAGATTACTTCACAGTCCTCGGTCCTCTTCCTGCCATCCCAGCTAAATTATATTGCATAATTTCAACGAGTGTTCGATCACTTTATTGTTAGTGTAGTCCGTGTGTCCCTTGTATATCTTCTGTATATTTATTTGTATCTTTACAGAAATGCTGCAATCCGGTCAACCCAAGTCTTGATATTTTATAAAATCATTTTTTAAAATCATTGAATTTCCTTTATTCATACATTTTGACACTTACATAAATCTACAGGGTTGAAATGGAAATCCGTTGGCTTTGGATGTTAAAAGCGATTTATCTACTGGATATGTTATTTAAGACCCTAAGGAAGCTAACTTGACTTGTCGTCAATTTTGTATCAGCCGACCACACCCTTTTTTGACCACGCCCATTTTGCGCGTAGGAAAATAGCCATAACTTCGGCTCTTTTTGGAGTTGAGAGCAAACGTTCCACCTCAAAATGACCGCAATGGCCACATTATGCCAGGCGGATGATGGTTCCAAAGCCCTAGGACCTTCCGTTTTCGAGTTACAGCCCAAAAACTGATTTTCCATCACTCGCGAGGCAGCGCCTTGTGAAAAATGTAACTTTGGTTCCTTTTCGAGTTGGGAGCAAACGAACCACCTTAAAATGATCGCAATCAGCACATTATAGGGGGTAAGTAATAGTACTGAAGCCTTGGGATCTTCTGTTTTGGATTAATTTCTCAATAAAAAATGTAAATTATGTAATTTGCGGTTTGGGATGTTTGATATAAGTCGCATGATAAATTTATTTTAAACCGAGGTTTCTTGAAATTTTGATGGACACTTTTGTGACAAGATAAACTGCTCTTTAAGGGAGTCTTTGAATAGGCTTCAAGGCATAACGCACCCCAATCAACTCGTAGCATACCCCTATCTACTCTTAGCATACCCCTTTCAACTCGTTGCATACCACTATCCACTCAGAGCATACCCCTGTCAACTCATAACATACTCATATCAACTCATAACACACCCCAATCAACCCATAACACACCCCTACGGAAGTAACAAATCGTAGCATACCCCCATCAACTCATAACATACCCCAATCCACTAATAACCCACCCCTCTGCACCTATAAGCCATCCCTCTCAACTCATACCATACACCTATCAACTCATAACACACCCCTATCACCTCATAACACACCCCTATCACCTCATAACACTGTACCCATATCAACTCAACACGACCTATCATCACTTAGCATACCCCTCTCAACTCACAACACACCCAAGTCAACTCATAACATTCCCCAAGCAACTCTTAACACACCCCAGTCAACTAATAACATACCCCAATCAACTCATAACATACCCCAATAAACTCATAACATGGCCCAATCAACTCTTAACACACCCCAGTCAACTAATAACATACCCCAGTCAACTCATAACATACCCCTATCACCTCATATCACAGCCCTAACAACTCCTAACACACCCCTATCAACTCGTAGCATACCCCTCTCAACTCATAACACCCCCCAGTTAACTCATAACATACCCCAATCATCACATTACATACCCCAATCAACTCATAACATACCCCTATGAACTCTTTACACACCCCTATCAACTCGTAGCATACCCCTCTCAACTCAAAACATGCCCCTATCAACTCATAACACCCCTATCAACTCTAAGCATACCCCTCTCAACTCATAACACACACCAGTCAACTCATATCATACCCCAATCAACTCATAACCTACCCCTATCAACTAATAACATACCCCTATCAACTTATAACAGACCCCAGTCAACTATCTATCTATCAACAAGAATTGCGCCTGCAGCTGCAGGCTCAAATCTTGTTTGTCTGATGTTCCTGTGTGCATGCGCTTAATTTCCCTCCCCGGCGGTGCTTGATGTAACCTTTGCATCATGATACAACACGCAGTCGTTCGCAGTAAGAGTACATTAATGTTGCTCCACTGCTGCGCGCAAGCACCGAGAAAATGGATCTGCACGTGCCATTTCTTTTAAAATGCTTGCGCGCGCGTTCTTACGTACCAAGTTGTTGTACTCAGTTCGTTGTAGATTTCGCGCCATTTTGTTGAATTGGTTTACGTTTCGCATCAGATTGTGCCACTGTTCATTGACGCGCTGTATTTTCCTGAAGCAGCTTCATTAAGCCTCAAATCACCTATGCACTTTGCCATCTAGTGGGAAATTTTCAAGCCAATTAGTTATTGGCTGAGTGATCATCAAGGAATTGAAATTTAAGCATAGATGTTAGGTTATGACACTGATTTACTCGATTTAATGATAATGATTTTCTATACACTCAGGACTTTATAGCAGTTGTTCACTAAGCTGATATCACTTTCAAATTTCATGCTTTTGTTATCTGTTTCAATGCTGTCGCTTGTTCCGAAAAGCAATATTTGTCTTTCACATCGACCATAGTATTTCTCGAACTTAGTTGAATTCAGTATACAGTCGAATAGTTATGTAATTTGGCACTAAACTAAGTACAGAACCAACCCATAGCCCGAGTCGCTCCTAAGATTTTAAGACATACGAAATCTTCATCAGCCCTTTAATTTAGAATGAATCGTAATAATTTAGGAGATTTCGAGCACGTGGCACGGATGGGCCTATTCAGCCTATAATATTTACATTTTCGACAATCGACGGCTTCAAAATTAAGAATTTTGCGATTTCGGGGGGGGGACACCGGACGGACGGACATGGGACATTTTCGCGACTGATATTATAAAGGAGCAATCCGGGCACTTTCCAGAAATTACAGTAGTTGTATTGCAAAACTGGACCTCATATACACATATCCTATTTCTCACCTTCCCAAACCACGATCTCTGCCAACCCTCTCATTTGCCTTTTTGTATTCACAAAAAGGCCAATGGGGAGGGAAAAAATTGTTATGAGCCGATAGGGGCATGTTATGAGTTGATAGGGGTGTGTTATGCGTTGATTGGGGTATGTTATGAGTTAATAATAGGGGTATGTTATGAGTTGATTGGGGTATTTTATGAGTTGACTGGGGTGTGCTATGAGTTGAGAGGGGTATGCTAAGAGTTGATAGGGGTGTTATGAGTTTATAGGGGTATGTTATGAGTTGAGATGGGTATGCTACGACTTGAGAGGGGTATGCTACGAGTTGATAGGGGTGTTATGAGATGATTGGGGTATGTAATGTGATGATTGGGGTATGTTATGAGTTGACTGGGGGTGTTATGAGTTGATAGGGGTATGCTACGAGTTGATAGGGGTATGTTAGCAGTTGATTGGGGTATTTTATGAGTTGACTGGGGTGTGCTATGAGTTGAGAGGGGTATGCTAAGAGTTGATAGGGGTGTTATGAGTTTATAGGGGCATGTTATGAGTTGAGAGGGGGTATTCTACGAGTTGAGAGGGGTATGCTTAGAGTTGATAGGGGTGTTATGAGATGATTGGGGTATGTAATGTGATGATTGGGGTATGTAATGAGTTGACTGGGGGTGTTATGAGTTGAGAGGGGTATGCTACGAGTTGATAGGGGTATGTTAGGAGTTGATAGGGGTGTGATATGAGGTGATAGGGGTATGTTATGAGTTGATAGGTGTATGTTATGAGTTGATTGGGGTAAGTTATGAGTTGATTAGGGTATGTTATGAGTTGACTGGGGTGTGTTAAGAGTTGATTGGGGTTTGTTATGAGTTGATTGGGGTATGTTATGAGTTGACTTGGGTGTGTTATGAGTTGAGAGGGGTATGCTAAGTGTTGATAGGGTGTGTTGTGAGGTGATGGGGGTGTGTTGTGAGTTGATAGGTGTATGGTATGAGTTGAGAGGGATGGCTTATAGGTGCAGAGGGGTGGGTTATGAGTGGATTGGGGTATGTTATGAGTTGATGGGGGTATGCTACGATTTGATACTTCCGTAGGGGTGTGTTACGGGTTGATTGTTATGAGGTATGTTATGAGTTTATAGGGGTATGTTATGAGTTGACAGGGGTATGCTATGGGTATGTGGATAGTGGTATGCAACGAGTTAAAAGACTTAATTAAAGGGTATGCAAAATGTCAGTCAAAATTTAAACCTCGGTTTAAAATAAATTTATCATGCGACTTATATTAAACATCCCAATCCGCAAATTACATAATTTAAATTTTTTATTTTATTGAGAAATTAATCCAAACCAGAAGATCCCAAGGCTTCAGTACTATTACCTACCCCCTATAATGTGCTGATTGGTGATCATTTTAAGGTGGTTCGTTTGCTCCCGACTCAAAAAGGAACCAAAGTTACATTTTTCACAAGGTGCTGCCTCGCGAGTGATGGAAAATCAGTTTTTGGGCTGTAACTCGAAAACGGAAGGTCCTAGGGCTTTGGAACCATCATCCGCCTGGCATAATGTGGCCATTGCGGTCATTTTAAGGTGGAAGGTTTGCTCTCAACTCCAAAAAGAGCCGAAGTTATGGCTATTTTCCTACGCGCAAAATGGGCGTGGTCAAAAAAGGGTGTGGTCGGCTGATACAGAATTGTCGACAAGTCACGTTGGCTTCCTTGGGGTCTTGAATGGCATATCCAGTTGCTAAATCGCTTTTAACATTCAAAGCCAACGGATTTAGATATTGGACCAATTCATCCCTGACTAATAGATGTTCTAAAACATCCAATGAACTCATGTTTTCCCGCTCAAGCTCATGAAGGCAATTCTCTGAAAGCTGAACCCTTAACACAAGTGCTAAGTCTCTAACCCGTTCTAACTTTCTTGGAACCCCTGACTCAGCTGATTTTCAACACATATCCCCTCGCGACATTTGCTGCGACAGTACATACGTGTATTTTAATAATGGTAAATGGATTTGTTGGGCCTGCGAAAACTCGGCGGTTCTGCATCTTTAATCCTCCACGCTGTGCCATAGTAATGTCGTCACTCAGGTTCGCTTTTGTAGTATCACGCGACTTAAAATAATGCTTATAGTCGGGATGGTAAGTTTTACTCTGAGCATTAGCCTGAACGCTGAAAAGCTATTGTACATTAGAGAATGATATTTTGTTTCATTCCGTGGATTATGAACTCAGTGATCTCATCTCACAACCTCGTGGTATGTTGGATCGGCTCCGATAGGGTCAGACTCAGATAGGTATTCGGGTTTCCAGTTGGCTTGTTCTGTGTAGCATTTATTGTAGAGGTCGTAGTTCGTACTATGATTATCTTTTATCATTGTTAGACTGTTGTTGAAATTTTTGATCGAAGTGAGTCAGTGAATAATGGGATATCGATAGGAGTATGGAGGAGTGAGTGGCAGTAGATTGTAGAAGAGTTCTTCCCCATTCCCCATTCTACTCGCTCCCACATTACCTATTCCAATAATTCTCGCTCCTAAATTCCCTTTTCGTATATAAAACTCACTTCCATATTCCCTATTCCCATATAAAACTCAATCCCATATTCCCTATTCCAGAATCCATATAACTCTCTGCTTCCACCATTCCCTCTTATTTATTACAAGCAAAGTGTGTCGCAATGTATTGTGGCCCTGTATAATGGGCGTGGGAGGGCAATATAGGTGATCTCTCTTCACTGTGAAATGGAATGCCACCGGGTATAATGGTGGAATACCCCTCTTTATGCGGTGGTTACCAACCATAGTATGTAAACCTTGGATATATCCAGTATTTAATTGGGGTTTGTAATATGGTTTGTGCTTTTGTGGTTGTAACTTTATACCGTCTTCGTATAGCAGCTATATTCCAACACCATTCACCCCGCTCTCTCTGTCACCAGTATTTACCTCACTTCACTTCTAGTTCACCCCCACTTTTTATCCCCGCTATATTAGCACAGACAGTGGCCATTGCCATTACCATAACGTAACCCATTTACGAGCTACCTGGTTTAATGAAGTTTCCACTGATTTAACATGAATTATGAAGCTCTCAGAAAATAATTGCGATTGGAATGACGTTATCTGGTTTGATTATGGTACAAAGATGACCGAAAACCGCTTCTATTTGAGTCTGAACTCTTTGGTAATGTGTCGATCCTCCACTAGTAGCCACCCCCTGCATCCTTTATGGGACATCATGGGACTTCCAATTACCATGCATCCTTTATAGGACATCATGGCACTACCATGGACTATTTACTTACATTGGGGTGGAACAGTTTGATTCGGCAGAAGCCCTACTAACCGTTTACCATGCCGACCATGGACTATATCTTACTACTTTCACTGGGATCGATAAGTTGCTAATTCGCGAAATTATTAATTCATGAAATTATGTATACCGAGCCTGGGCGGATTCATATCTACTTTTACAGCTTCATTTATTTTCGTTCTGTAATGAATCGGAACATTCATTAAATCGCTGGCATATTTCTGAATAATTGTAGGCATTATTTTGCAGTCGTGCTCGTTGTTCCATTAGAAAATGCCGCCGTCGTTGACCGTGGGATATACTAGTTCTCAATTATAATGTTTCTCGCATTTTATGCTTCTCCCATTATTTCCACTTCTCCAGCAACGCATTTCCCTCCCCCATTACCCTTTTCACCAGACTTATTTAACATTCGTTGACTGCGCCCCCGTCGTCTTCATGAATATGTTTTGTTGACTTGAATTTGAAATTTAATCAAATTTTAATCCGCTTTAATATGTTTCCTCACCACGATACATTATTCTGCAGTAAATAAAGCACTGATGTAAACATGCTAACTTGCGCCCAATGTGGCCGGATGAGAAACAATCGCGTCCTGGGCGATACCCTGCAGAACTCTAACGTGAGCTGCAACTTCATCAACTCACCACTTTGAGCTATGAAAATGATGTCATCTTACCCACCTGTTAATTTATTATGCGACATCCCACACACAACCTCTTTTCTCTTTTCATCACTCGGACCAGAGCCGTGTGAGCAATGCCAGACACTCGACGAATTATTGTCAGACTTCTTGTGGTTTGAATACACGGTCCCAGACTATCTCTCGGAGCTATTATGCGATTAAATTCCGTATGCAATAAGTAGCTAGATCCACATCATCTGTTCAGCATTTTAACGCATGATAATGACGTCACTCTCAACTGCGTATTGTCAGTGTGACTGCTGCAGAAACCAACCCCCATAGTCTCACCTACCCAAAACACTCCTACGTCTTGTATGTTTCCTACTTCTGTTTGCCTTGCTAAGTAGTGGCGGAGTTTCGCACAATCTTGCAGTCAAATCTTCCTATTTCCTCTCCCTTGTCGCTCTCTCCATCTCAGTCTGCTCCTCTTCTCGAAACTGCACTAACTCCTTCCTCGTAGCTTTGTACACGAGATGAACACCAATGTTCAATCCATCCATCGGCGGCTGGAACCCTCGGCCATTTTATGAGGGGCACTTTAAAATACACAAAGTTCGTAATGTAGAGTATAGACCGCTTTTTCCTTCCCTTCATCCTCGTGTCATTTTTCATGCTCACAGGCAGCTGCAGTTTGAGCTGCAGTTTACTGCTCACTGTGCCCTCCACATCCCTGACATTGTCTTGGTTTAAAGTGTTAAATGTATTCTTTGCAAGGACCAATGAAAGGCCTGCAAGCCATGAGCTAGGACCATGCCTCCCACTGACCCCTCTCTTCACTTCTTCTCAACTACTGTCCCCTGCTTTCCTCCTGTGACCAGTGAGACCGCAGTCCCACAAGGGTAGTGAACCTGCACAATGACCACAGTCCACATCAGAGGTTCTGTTTCCGTGTGGTTGTACTGCGATGGGAATAGACAAGTCATCGTCATCATACCAGTGATTATGAAGTCAATTACCAGTTGTGTGGTCGCCATATTCCACGCCTGGGCAGGCGTAAGGCGTTTGTTTGTTCGTAGATGCGTACAGTTTGAGTTTAGTGTGTTTGTAACTGTGAGTGTCTGTTTTGTTTGTAGACTTGTAAATGTACACAGCCTAGTGTCATGGATGTTGGAGTGTTCAGTGTTTAATGTACACGAACTTTATCAGTGATCTGCACGTCTTGGCTATAAGGTACTCCTAGTCTCATGATATGTGATGTAGTTCGAATGTTTGTGTGGATGTGAGTGTGAATGTGCATGTGACCGTGACTCTATGTGTGATATTCCCCGCCTCCTGTGCGGTGGTTTCAAATTCTATCATTTCACTGTCTGAGTGTTTTAACAGCCAGAAGACTGTAGTAGGTAGTTGTTCGTACAGGTGTTGTTTTTACGTCTATTTCACAGTTGCTGCTCGTGTTGTTGTTGTTCTTGTGATCGACTTTGTTTGTTGTTTTAACTTCTCTCTCATAGTCATTGTTGTGACCTTCTCACTATGGTATCCGGTATTTGTTTTTACTGCTCATGCTTTGACATAAGCATCCAAACTGAGTAGTTTTTTCTTTAACTCTTTAGAATGTATAGGTGATCTATGTATAGTGTATGCACTATACAATCGTGTTATGTATCGTGACCACTATTTATTTTGTATACTATGTATACTTTGTACTGAATACTTATACTTTATGTAATTTTAATGGCGTGTAAACAGTGAACATATATGTAGCATGTATATTGTATAGTGGTATTGTTTATGCCTTGTATATCTCTCCTTTTAACACTTAGTACATTGTGCACATTGTATTCTGTGTATACCACACTCTGCACTAGCATGTCTACGGTGGCCTGTACATTGTGTACATTACATTGCCTATACATTGTACTTTGTGGCCTTTACATTGTGTACATTACACTGTCTGTACACTGTACTCTGATGCCTGTGTAGTGTGTACATTACACTGTCTATACACTGTACTACGTGGCCTCTACATTGTGTACATTGTATACACACTGTACTCTGTGGCCTGAGCAGTGTACATTGAACATTACATTGTATACATACTGAACTCTGAGCAGTGTGTGTATAACACATCTCCCCGCTATGTTGATAGACAGCTGTTCTCAGGAAGTCTCTGTCATTCTCTCTCCATTTCCCTTTCCTCATATCATATTTCCTCAAGTGTCTTCCCTCTTTTCCACAAACTACAGTTGTTTTGCTACCTTAGCTACTCTTCTAGTCCTTAAACTTTAATAGCCTAATTAATTTTGGTAGTCGAGGCATATAGATTATTCTAGTCCTGACTAATTTCCATCCCATTGTCCACATTACCTTGTAACTACCACAAAATTTGCTTGTTTCGACTTTCACGTCTCCTGAACAGCTTTACTCAGATTTTACCCCGAACTGTCGAGCTCTGATTGTTTCCTAAAACAAATGAAACTAATCTCAGTAATAATCATGATTAGAAGATTTATAACTTCCGTCCAGTGCCGCGTGCGTGGGTACTGCGTACCAGGCGGTACCAGGACCAATGTCCAGTTACTCTTAAATGATTTATTTTAACAGCATAAACAATAACAATACTCGCAGTTTACTATGTACATGTTTTATACCTATCTTATGCGCGTTGAATACATAACAATAACAGGCACTAGAGCAGCTCTATTAAAGACTTTGGCAGGGACAAACAATGCAAAGCTGGATAGGCAGTCGAGAGTGACGTAATTGTCATAGCTAAACCTGGACACTTGATGACTCCGCATCACATCACATTATTGTGTATATATCCTTCGCCCAACATCTAACTGCCGACCTTTCTTCCCTCCCTCTAGATTCCAATGTGGTCATTAAATGATAATAATCAACATGTGCCGTATGATTTGTACCTTGTTCATCATGTATCTGTGGGGGCATATAATAAGATGAGTGTGTTCTATGTTAATAAACGTGTGTTCTATTTTAATATTGTTGATTTTATGAGCCTTGATCGTGGTCTTCTGCCAGCAGCATTTAATTAAGTTGCACCCGCGTCGTATGATTATAACCTTTAATCATATATCTCATATTATGATTATAAACGATGTGAGGTTAGATTGATGTCATTATCAGGCTCTAGAATGGTGCTGTGATGACTTTTGGCTGCCTATGTGCGCCAGCACTGCTTTCCCCTAGAGAACTTGATCTTTGTTATAATCTACCTCTTTAATCTTCTTTTCTCTGTGTGTTTATTAATTTGCTCTTTTTGTTGTCTTTGTTGGTGAGCACGTTACACCGTTTCGAGGTCTAATCTCTCTGTTCACTTTTCATTAATCTCTATGCTTGTGTCTACTGTCTACAGTGCACTCTGACTTTTTCTTACGTAAAACTGCTCACTGTCTCATTTGGTGTCTGGTGTTCATTTCTGCTGAAAAGCGATGAGTCTTCGCCAAACTTTTCCAAAGATCATGGCTCCCTCCATTCGTATCTTCACTTCACATAGTCTGCCTGTCTTCACAGTTACTCCACTGTCCCAGCCAATTCATTCTTCCTGTGTCCTTCTCACATGCACACTAATAATATGCAACTGGTAGCGACGTCATTGCTATGTATCAGAACAGAGAATTGATGATGCGGAACGGGGATTCGTTTTCCTCCGATCCCCTAGCATGTATAATATCGCCATGAGATTGACCAATCAGCGTCCGAGTTTATTGTCGATTCACGCGCTGATTGGTCAATGTCTAATGGACCTGTGGGAAAACTAATTATAGTCAGCATATATCTGTGTGAACGGTCATATCCCTGTCTCCTGACTAACCACATAGAGCATGCTAAGTCTGATATCCTCTACGCCAATACAGAGGGAGTAAATACACACTGTTTTGTACAGCAGTAGGTGATGTTTCGTGTGTATCCCGGTATACTGTTTATAGTATACACTGTGCAGTGTACAGTACATTGTACAGTCTGTGTATATCTTGTATAGTGTGCACTGTGTGTACTGTGTATTCTACACTCTACAGTCTACACAGAACACTGTACACGCAGTTGGAATGGCTGTGTAATTTGATTCAGGATTTCTTTGAACCATATAGCAGCATCCCAATCCCATTTAACATTGAATATAGACGTGTCTGAGTGGTTTATGCTTTCCGTTATGCACCTCAATCAGAATAGGACAATTTCACTGCTTTTATAAATTCATGACACTCTATCCCTAGCCTAATCTCTACCTCCAACCAGTCTTCTTTAATCATGCCCAGCGCTAAGCACCTATTTCCTTAGTCTTTGTGCTTTCAAAATCGTTTCCTGTCTTTATTGTAGATTGTACTACGTATTTTCCGTTTTTATCTCTTATATCACAGAATAAAACCATTTGATCTTGCTAGCGTTGTTACATGGATTGATTGGCCCTTTTACCCCCGATCAGACTCCCGGATGTGTCTTGATAGTTTACCGTTTGGTATTTCATGAACTCTTTTCAATACGCATTATTAACATGTCTGCCATGATGTAATCTAATCACTATCCCCCATAATACCTTAGTACATGAAATTAAGTAAGCAGAAAATTAAGCACTCCAGCCGCCAAAAATGCTTAATTTGATGTAACGTAGTAATGTGCTTTCTTAATTAAATGGTCCGACATTAAATGCGTTCTTAATTTATCTCAGAATCAAATCAAAACGTGCACCGCTCATATTCAACCATGTCATGAGATTATCAGACAAAGAAATATTATGCAGAAGTGATACACCAGTTATCGATTAAGGATAGTCAGCTTGCTTCATCACCTAATATCGTGATAGTCGAAATCTCAAAGAATTTCACTCACTTAGCCTCACCTCTAGATCTGACTGTGAACAAATCTCTGAAGTTTTTTGAGCAAAAGGAATTTTTTCGACATATTTTTCAAGTTCTCTTGCAGAAATCGTTGCCAATATTCCTACCATGGATATTGTATTAAGTAAGCTCAAGCCCTTATACGCACGAGCAATCTCCAAGTCTTATGGTTTCTTTAAAACAGAAGAAGCAAGGAAGATAATAATCAATGGGTGGAAGGGAGCTGGTATTCTCAGAGCGATTCAGGAGTGTAGGAATCCATCAGTAGACCAGCTACTAGATACGTTCTCAAACATTAAAATTTGTGATTAAGAACTTAAGAAGCCCAATGGATCATTAATATTTAACTTAATAACAAAATTTTGTTACTTATTAAATGAAAATGGTCTCATTCTTACTGCCGAAATTTAACTCGAATTAATTACGTGCAGGAAATTAAGAAAGCATAAAATAAAGTAGCATAAAATTAAGCACTGGGGTCACAAAAAATGCTTAATTTGGTGCTGCGTAATATTGTGCCTTCTTAATTTTCGGAGTTCTTAATTTCCTGTAATAAGGTATTCAATATTTAAACCGGCAATCTTGCCAACTTCCTCGCCTTTCCCTCGCAATGTATTTAGATTCCGTGCGTCCCGCATAATTACTCTTAAATTCCTCTTCTTTGCCGAATTTAGATAATTCTCCTCTTTCATTTCGCCGTACTTTTTAACACTTGATTCCCTTTGTCTAACTCAGATTTAGGGCTCGGAGAAGTCAATGTTGCTCCGTGGATGGTAATAGTCCGCTCTTTTCCAAGCCCAAACTCTAATATTTGCCTGCTCAAAGCGGCATGAGTTATAATAGTCAGTCGAGTGCATCCAAACGGCTATTTGTGACTGTCATCCCTTAATTCTACGGAAAAAGTGCAAAATTGTGTCGGAGCGACCATACCAACCATACCAACCCATGCTCGATAGTCTTACAGAACTCGCCGCTGCAGAACGAAACTAATGGTTAACTGCACCAATCCTCGTGTTTTAGCCCAGAACAATCTCAATAATCTGCTCCTTTCAAGGGGACTCCTACCTTGCCATATATATTTTCTAGTCTCTAAATTATCGGAGCATTCTTTACTCTGCCTCAATTGTCATATTTTGTTTCTTATTATCCGCTAATTCGTCGTGGTCAAATACTCCTTTCAGTCCCCTCAAATCCTCCTTTTTGTCTCATTGTTTGCTGATTTGATAGCGGAATCTTTCAAATATTCCCAGTCTCATTATTTCTCTTACCAGCTGATAAACGCTCCAGATATCACTGCAGGAGTTGCACCATGCCGCACCATCCAGTTAGCACTCTATTACCACAACACCCTACTCATTACCTACTTATCAGTCCCTCAAATAATACACCAAGTCATGAGACCTGCGTGACGTCATTATCATAGTTTGGAGTGGTGCGTTGATGACATCACTATCATAGGTCAAAGTGGTGAATTATTGCTGCTGAAGCGTCTAATCCGTTTTTGATCATGTAAGGTCCACGCCCTGCATATTGAACGTTTCAACAACTCTACGACACGTAAAATATGATTGCAGTGTTTCTAATTCATTACGGTATTTCTAATTCATGCGTTCTTCAATCTGAAATGTTGTTTCCTCTTTCTTCGAAGAAAACGGGGATGTCTTTTGCGGGAATAGTCCGGAAAAAGCAGTTTCTTTTTTAACTTTCGAATCGCCACATATACTTGTTTTGATAATTTAAATAATTCACTTTAATTATTCCTATTTTTCTTAAAATAAAAATGCTAATTTGGGAGTTGTGTTTTAAAAATAGCTCTGATAATCTAACTCCGGCATCCTTGCTACTGGCCGCTGTTATTCATAGTAGAGGAAGTGAGGATATCCATACCAGAGAAATAGTGAGGATAAGTTAGCATCCTTGCCTTGGAACTGCTTCACTGTTCCCTCTAACACTTCAGTGTTACGCCCTCGCCGCGATGACAAACCGGAGCTTCCTTTAAATATTTTCAAACGAGAAAAGGAATCTGGTAGTAATGATAATATTCCCGGTTATACTTAAATCCGCAGCTCCGTTCCCTTCCGCTAAAATTAGATACAAGTTTCCGCATATATTGGGATGTATGACGTCAGTACCATAGTTCAGGACATTGAAAGGATGACGTTGAGATCCTCCTATTACTTGCAACTACATATAATTACATACCATATTTATATTATGAGTAGCAGAAAATACCCTGGAGACAATAGTATATCCTTTTACCCGTTTATTTTCCGCGTATTCTTTTTCAAGGTTATATTTTGTCCATTGTTCCTTCTTCGTTTATACTCGCAGTGTAATACGTCCCGATTAATTTAACGTTACGGCAGGGTTTTATACCCTCACTAACGACCCGTGCTCTGTTTCAGAGCAGGTTCACAGCTATAGGCTTTAAAACCCCGTGTAGTACTGCTTTTACGTGTTGGTAACTAAATGCACCGCGCTTCACTGAGATTTGTGTCATATTATTGCTCCCCGTGTTTTTGCTCCGAAATATTATGTTGAATTACTATGTTGAATGTACATATTGTTGTTTTATTATGTGACAATGTAGTAGTAGTTAGTACAGCAGCAGCTAGCTGTACAGCGTAGCTTTGCCCGTAGTTACTCCCCCTCATTTTACCTGCTGTCCTGTGAGGGAGTTGAGGTGAAGTCATTATCATAGCTTAAAATGGCGAAATGATGACGTTATTATCATAGTTTGAAATGGTGAATTAATGCCTATTTTTGTGCGCACAGCATATAATAATCATTGGGATAAATACAATACGAGCAGGTCGCCCTCTGATTAGATTTATTAGCATATCATGAGATTTGTTGATTATATAGTTAACTGATTTAACTCGTTACTCGAAACCATGTTGCCTCTCCTTCGTAGTGTTAATCTGTGTGTATCTAGTTGCAGCGTTGCCATGTCGTCTCAGTGAGGACACCTCATTGTTTTACTCTGGAATCGTCTTTCTCTGAAGTCTCCTGCAATTCTCAAGTCTCATCTTCTTGTTTGTCTCACCAGCAAGTCTGATCTCTGAAAAAGACCGTGTCTCCTTTCTATGAAGATGCCTTCTCAACCTAACGTGGGAGCTAGGGGTCGGAGATACTCCCTGCCCAACATGTCATCCAACATGGCTAAAACAGGTAAGAATATATAATCTGGTGTCCGGTTGAAATAGATATTGTCCGGTTTGGAATGGTCTATGTCCAGTTTGAATGTGCCCGGTACAATTCTTATTACTTCCGCTTAAAATGTCGGGTAGGTCCAGTAAAGAATGTTCACTTTACATGGATGATGGATATCCGGTTAAATAATTGCAGGTAAGTATATAGTTTACTTATTTACTAAGCACATTAGAATAAAGCTGCACTATAATTTGTGGAATTTATCTACATCATTCACAGTTTTTTGAACTATCAACACCACGCCCTAAACTTTGCGTATTGGCGCGCGCAAGGAAAGGGCAGCCTCCCACAACACGCAAGCACACCTTGCTCAATTGGTGCGTTCTAGTTACACCAGCGCGCGCAACAGTAAGCAGAATCACTCAACAGTTCAACACAGTAAACCACCCTCGATAGTGTGTTCGGCCCTGGATTTTTAGGATTCTTCTCATTTTTGGAGCTAATTTAGTGACAGAAAATTAAATACCGGGTGGGCCAAAAAGAACGTTACAAAAGTAACGCGCTGTAACTTTGGTTGTGTTTTGAGTTTCTTAATGAAATTTTGGGATGTCATAGGTATAGGCCAAAATTTGGAGTGTCTAGCACAAAAAATGTCCGAGTTATCAACAAAAACCGGTTTTCGGCTATATTTCAATATTCGAGAGTCAATAACTCGGTTTGTGTTCCGGGTTAGGTTAGGCTATAAGTCTTTGCAAATTTGAAGTCTCTAGCTCGAAAAATGTCTCAGTTATCAACAAAAAGCGGGTTTTTTGTTTAATATCTTGTTTTTGGGATTTAGCAACCAGGGTCATATTGGTCAGATGTTGCCCGAAATATCCTGGTTTCATCAAGATTGCTCGAAAACCTCGGAGATATGCGCTTTTTAACGCAAAAAGTGTACATACGCAAGCGTGCATAGTTTTAACTTCCTCAAAGACACAGTAATTACGCGCTATACACTTTTTGGGTTACAAAAAGGTGCATATCTCTGAGGTTTTTGGAGAAATATTGATGAAACTTTCAGGATATTTTGGGCAACATCTGACCAATATGACCCTGGAGCCGCCAACATTCCCGAGTCCCAGAAACAGAGACATGGGCAAGGAAACAGAGATAGGGGCAAAAACCCGCTTTTTGTTGATAACTGAGACATTTCCCGAGCTAGAGACTTCAAATTTATGTTGCAAACACTTATAGCCTATATCTACATCCTAAAATTTGGTAGTTATTTCTAATATTGAAATGTGGCCGAAACCGGGTTTTTGTTGATAACTCAGACATTTTTTTGTGCTAGAATTCAAAAACTTACAGCCTATACCTATGATATCCCTTTCATTTCAAAACACAACCAAAGTTACAGCACGTTACTTTTGTAACGTTCTTTTTGGCCCACCCGGTACTTAAGCACCCCATTGATTTAACAAATAATTACCCAAATATTTGTGGTAAGGTGCAACAAATTAACACTTGATAATGCACTTTCATGACGTGCGTTATGTATTTACTCGTCTACTTTAAACTTCCAAACAAAGCTAGACGAAGTGATTTTTGAAATTACTGCAGTTTAAGAGAATGTTCTTCCTACAATGCTTAAGGTCAGAAAATCTAGCAGATTCGTAAATTGTAATTCATTCTAATATTCACTTGCAAACAATTACATTTACCCTTGCTGCAAAGCAAAAGAGTTCGATTGTGAACTAAAAGTATGTGGTTAAAAGTGCATCATCATCAGGGTTAAGACTGTTGAATTGATGACGTCACCACCGACTCCCTCACGGATCTAAGCGAACATCTAATGATTTTGTGAAGCAAGGTGACCACCTCCCACAATCTGCTGAGGTCATTGACACTTGAGTTTTCACACCAAACACCTGGGTAATGTTTATTATCAAGTAGCTCATGATACTAAACGTTTCGCATATTTATGCTGTATATTTTATGCAAGGCTCAGAAGTTAAGCTTCTCTTGCAAAATGGCTTATATCACGACTAATTCGAGAACAAATTGAGAGTTTTGCCCGGTTGAAATTTACGTGCAATTGTCAGCTTTTACTGAGAATTTGCTACATTTTTCCATGGATCATGATTAGATATATTTGCGACCATGATTCGTACGAGTTTCTCACTTTTTACAGTGTCTGTCAAGGCTGCTACTTTGGATCATACCAGTACGTTATTTTAGTAAATCCTGTTAGACCAAATACCCAAATGTCTAGTTTGGTCAATGACCGGCTACCGATTAGGAACCGATGGCAGAGCTCCACGGGAGTAATTCCGCAGTAACCAGTCCTCGTGTTACCCTACTGTATTTTGTGGGTGTTGTCCACAGTCCGAATCAACGGCACGAGATTTTTTATTCAACAACAGGAAGCTTTCAACGTTTTATATTTTTATTTCCGTTTTCTGATCATTAAATTTCTGTCCGGCGATGTGCTTACTTTTAATGCTGGTATTTCCCGTAGCTGATTTCCTGACTTGGCAAATATAATTGAAGAAATCAATACCACTCAACTATTTGCCATCGGACACGGAACGTTCCGTATAGCTCGTCATTCGAAAACTGGCCTTCCTGAGTAGTATTAATTTTACCGTCTTAAAAGTTTTAAAACTCCGCAATTATTTGTTTATTAAAAGATTAAAGTTTCCTTGAGAAAAATAATAGTTGCACATACGATTATAGCTGCTTCGGATTAAAATATTTCTGTAAATATTCTTGTAAATTCCAGAAAACGTATTGTTTGTAGTAGTAGTTGTAATAAGTGTAAATGATAAGGTTTTTACTGCAGTACAGTTGCTTACTAATACATGTCAACAGCCTATATACCTAAGTACCTATAAAATTGTTGTGCTTGAGAAATAGGTTGTTCTCGTCATCAATCCCTGATTTTAATACCTGATAATGACGACACATCCAACCTAGGAGTTCAGCTCCTAGCGATGGTAGTATGGCACAATCCCTGCTTTTAGAGGAATCAGGGAATCCCTGCTTTTTCAGCATCCTCCCCAGAATAACAGGGATTCTTTGGTCATCACTCCTTTTAAACCTGGCTTCATGCCAACAACATGTGTTCCTCGATCCCACTCTCCTGTGCCTAACGTATATTATGTTATTGAATATTTCATCTAATGCGATTTGGTTGGAATTCATCGCATGCCACTCACGCACATTTCCGCTCTTCTGAAGGTTGGTTCTCTCTTGTATCACATGCTGCATCCGGTCACTAGCGATCACTTTGCTTCTTGCTACTTCTTTGTGTTGTGAGCACTATCTGTTCCGCTTTTAACACTTAAATACACTTAAAAGTTTTAAGTGTATTTTCTTTTTTCTTTCTTCAGTTTTCACTGCATTTCATATCATACTTTGTGATCAGTAATTTGAGCCAGGAAGTAGATAAGCACATTACCGCTGCTAAAGTACTACCACAGATATTAATGCCATCGTACCACTGCATTAGTGCATTGTGCTAACCGTGAAAAATGGGGTTAGCCATAGATTCAAGAGAGCGGTGAATAGGGGAGTCCGTGATTAGAGGTGATCCCGGTTATGGGTGTCGCTGTTATACGTGGTCCCCGGAATAGGGGAAGATAATGCCTCCCCTATTCCCAGGCTCCCATACTTGCCAGTCCTGTAGATAACAAAGTTATTTACAGGAACTGTTCAAGAATTTAGTATTGATAGCTGATAATGTATCAATAGAGAGTTTTTGTCCTCTATTGGTAACTCATTCAGCCCTTCTGGTTTGGAAATATAGGAAATTTTTGGTTATTTACTTTTCTGGAAATGTAAAAATTCAGTCTTCAGACATGATTATCGAGGATGCAGCATCAGAGAGTGGGACACAAGAAACAGCAAAGGAGAGATCTGAAAGAACAATAGCAGAATGTTATCTTAGAGGCTTCAATACCAAAGAAATTACCATTAACGAGGCACTTGAAAATGCTGGTTGTGGCTGTGGAACTTTCTTCTACACTACCGGACCATTTCTATTCTGTGCCTCAGTCGGTAGCAATATGGCGTTATTGGCCATCATAGGACCGATCTTGAAGTGTGAGTGGGGACTATCATCTTTCTATCTCTCTATCCTGAACCCAGCTAATTACATAATGTACGTTATCCTTGCTTTTATCACATCCACACTGGGGGATAAGATCGGACGGAAGCCCATGGTCCTCATTGGAGCTGTAGGCATGACTCTTACTGGCATCTTGTCTTCTTTTGACCATGGCTACTGGTTTTTCTTCGTATTGAGGTTGTTCATGGGTGTATTTCAAGGCTTCGGATTGGCTCCGGCAGTGGTTCTGAGTGGTGAAATCCCGCCCATAAAGTACAGAGCGCTAGCATTGTCGGGAAACTCCCTGGCTTTTGGAGTTGGGGTGTTTGTTACTGGACCAATCGCATATTACACTCTAGAAAGCTACGGTTGGGAGGGAACAGTCCTGGCTACAACGTTGGCTTTTTCTCCTTGCATCCTGTTCCTAGCTTTTGCAGATGAATCGCCAAGGTACCAACATCAGAAAGGGAATGTCACCAATGCTGAGAAATCAATCAAGCAAATCTATAAGTTAAACAGGAACAAGGATCTCAATTTCAAGCTAAGGGACCGGGTTGAAAGTTTTCAGGGGTCCAACGAACCAAAATCGTATTCGTTTCGTGAGGTAGCCAAAATAATACGGAACTCAGATAATGTCCGGAATACATTGCTTCTGGTCATCATAGGATTCGTATCCTACGTCATGTACGTCCTGTATGCCTACTCCGTCCCAAGAATAATAAACGAGGGTTATTGCACGGACCTTGTCTCAACTCTCACTCCCAAATGCACCTACGACAAAAGTTCCCTGCTCAACATTGAATTGATTACCATTGCTGAGCCCATCGGTGTACTCATTTCACTGTTTGCTCTTGAGAAGTTTGGACGGATCAAGGTGTTCCTTGCTGCAGGCATTGGATCTACTGTTCTTATCACAGCCCTTTATTTCTGTGTCCACCCTAACTTCCTCACTGCATGGCTGTTCCTGATCTATCCTCTGGTAGCTACCATGGGACTAGCTCCCTTGATTCTAGTGAGTGAGTTGATGCCTACAACCATAAGATCCACCATGGCCTCCCTACAGAATGCTGTTGATCAAGTTGGTTGTACACTTGCTCTTTTTATAGCTGATTACATTCTAACTTACAGAGAAGGCGGCCGGCTAACTTTTGCAATTATTCAGGTTTTTTCACTTGTGTTTGGTGCTTGCGTAGCCATGATGAAACGAGAAACGCAGGGAAGTGAACTTAGGAATGCATAGAATGCTTATCCTGATAACAAATTGCAGTATCGTATAATCTGCATCTATAGTATTCCTAACATCATTTCCTGTACCGACTAGAACTCCCAAGATAATTACTAAGTTGTGGCATCGGTTCACACAGTATTTTTCACTCCAACACTCCTAGTCTACTTGAAGTGAATGTAGCAATAAAAGTAGTCACAGTACTTCAGATAGAAAAGTTCCTATCAATTTCTCCCTTAATAAAAGAAGTAGGGTTTGATAAGGTTTCACTTCCGTTTTTAAGAGATGAGTTCCACTAAAAATGACGTATGCCCACTACCCGGTATACCGACCAGTCCCACCGTAACGATGTTTCCATTATCTAGTGCTCTGTCTCCCTTGTTAAACTCTGACAGGCTCCGGTATCCCCTGGTATCTCCCCTGGTATCTCCTGATAGCTGGTAACTGGTACCTGGTACCAGCTGGTACTCCCTACAGGAGGGCTCCAGCTGCTATCGGAGCGTGGCAGTCCTCAAGTAGGTGATGACAGGGTGCGTCACGGTCCTTTGCCCTTTCCACTTCCAACTCTCCTAGTTACACATGAGCCCTATACCAACATACCACCTCTCTCTCCTTAACACAAGTGTCATTCCACCTCCCTCCTAGTAAGGTAGCATCGCTGCTTATGGTACCACTGTGATATCGGGCGGATACCATCACAGTGATTCATTGTTTAATATTCACGAAGTGTTATTACTTAGGAGGAATACAGAAGGCTTCAATAAACTTCAGACATCATTGTATATTGACAATTTGCCGATTAAGTTCTGGTTCCACTCTTTTCCCTGTCCTGATAACAATTGTCTTCTTTTCAGTGCTCGTTCTGTTGATTTTGTTACGTATATGATTAGGTTCCCCTCGTCTGTTGATGGCTTTTATGTTGCTCCAAGCTCTCGTGGTACGAGGATATTTCTAGGTTCCGTCTCCTGAAACCACTTCATCCTACCGCACATAAAATGACGAAATCAATCTTTGAGTAAAATCCATTTCACTTTGATTGAATGTCTCTCCACTCAATCTTCAGTAAATGGTCCTCTCAGAACAAAGCATGGCTTGCATATGTCATTAACGATTGTCCATGTCACTATCCCCACCGTTACCATCAAACTGAGAGCTTTACGGCGTGACTTTAGCTGCCGTCTGCCCCTCTTCGAGGAAAGTTACAAGCTCGATTCCTAGAAAGCATCCAGATTGAATGACATCACAGCAGTCAACCTGTAGAGAGATCTATTGAGAAGAGAGGAGAGGAGGACAGCATTTACTTGGAATCGGGGAAGAGTTCATTTGTTGGCAGAATAATGGTTGCCTGAGCGTTATATATAAGAGAGTGGTTGTGTCTTCTTAGTCTCCCTCAGTACCGGAAAAAAAACACTATCGGTGTCGAGTGTTGCTGACTTTCCTGTTCACTGTGTGTCTTGCTCACTTTCAAATGGACATTTCCTTAAATTAGTGAAATATGTGGCACTCCGCAGTGGCAAGGAAACTATTTCATTTAGATATGATATAGCTTCTCTGGTAGATACAACTTCCTTTGTAGTTAGAGTGCTGCCAATAATTTGGTGTTTGTCAACTTGCCATTTGGTGTTTCCTTTGACAACGTGCCATTATCACGAACATTGCTTCTCAAGGTGTCAATAATTCTCCGTCAGGCGCTCCTTGGGCACTTAACATATTCTGTTTCTCCCCTCAAGTCATGCCTCGAAATACTCCATCCTGTTGCTTGTCATGTTTTAGCTCCTTCTGAGTGATGATTTAAAATGCTCAATATACTTGAATAAAGTGTTTATGTTATAGTATTGTCATGGAGCTGTTATTTTGTCATATATTGTCACACTTCATGCCGTGAAATGTGATTACATTTTGATATTTTATCCTTTCTTTCCCTCCTCCTTGTGTCCTTTGTCCACTACGCCATCTGTTCCTGGCGGTGTTTGGCTTGCCCTTTGCTCAGAGCTACTAATACTTCTGTACCACCTGCCACTGTGCCATCTTTACCAGTTTCAAGTTTCAGCAAAACACACCGAGTCTTATTTTAGCTACTTTTAGATTCACAGTCACAATAGGTTTGTTTGTGTTTTGTCCAGCTTTCGTCAATAGGAACCACATCTGACATTACTCTACTTCCATTTATCTCTATTTTCCCTATCCTTTTTCCATTCTTCAGCTTGACTTCTGGCATTTTCCAGTTGAATAACCCTGGGTGGCATTGCCATGGCTTCGCGTCCAATTACAGCTGTCGCTGTGCAAAGCACTGATTTCACAGCCAATTGAAAGACACGGCTGGGAAACAATGATAATTCTCTCTGGGAATAATGGTACTTCACTCAGAAAATCAATACTTCCTTGATAATGCCATGTGCTATGAGAGTGATGCCATTATCAGGGTTTAGAATGGTGAATTTATTACGTTGAATCGCTCTTTGTTCATATGCAGGGTTTTAGCAAAAACTGTGGTTTTAGTGGTTTGTCCTAACCATTCTTCCCCACTACTTTCATTATATGTTAACATGCATAATGTCTGATAAATTTAACCACTTTAGATGATAATAATGCGTCTAATTAATACTACAACATATTATTTTAATATACTTGCTTCTTGAAATCCTCTCAGTCTCAAACAATGTGTGTTTTGAGTGTGAGTGTGTATGATGTGGTCTGGAGGTTGTGGTCCATTGCCAGAATGCCAGATGCTCCCTGAACATAACAAAATCTCCCTCTCCCCCACACAATTTTCACAAAATATCACATGTTGATATGGCCGCCAATTTCCAGAGATAAATCAAATATCTTTAGGTACTCAATAGTAAGAGTAAGTATCACTTTTTAAACGATCAGCAAATATTTTTAACAAATAATTAAAACGACCAGTATCTTATGAATAAGAACAAACTATAATCCCACACAAAATATAATCAATGTATTATAACAACTGCTCTATTATTTATTAACGGTAATTTTATAAATATTTTAAATTCCCCGCATATCTCTCCCTCCCCCTCTTGGTTAGCTGGCTCTGTGCTGGCCCCCACAGCATATGAAAGAGGAGGAAAGTGTTGTGCAGGAGCAGTAGGTGGTTGAGAGTGACGTCATTATCATGATTCAGAATGGTGTGTTGATGACGGCACATTTCATGCGCGCGTGCAGTGTGTTAATGTAGGAGGAGAGGGAGAGAAAGAGAGTGAGAAAGAGAGTGAGAAAGAGAGTGCTTGATTGCTATACACGGAGCTTAATCATTATGCGTGCATGTTATACTCATGCGTCTGGAGATATTTGAGATATTCGCGAGTGTGTTGAGCTCTCAATATCGGCCGATATCTTATTAGACTCCGTTTCTGTTTTGTTACTGTTTTTCCTTATTAGTTGAACTGTTTTGTTACTTATGATATTGGAAGGTATGTTCATTAATCGGAAAACATTTTATGTCCTAACATTTTAAACATATTATGCGTTTGACAGAATATGGTAAATACTGATGTACAAGTTCTGAAAGCAGATCGAGCCTATGACTTTCATAGAAATTTTCGTAAGTTCAAAAGCGCTGCGCACGCGGGCGCCAAACGCTCAAACATTTGCGTTTCAGTCACCATTCAGTCCATCTTCAGCACTTCACTTTTGAAATATGCTTATCTCTCCCTTCCCAAAACAAAAATTTCTGTCTGTATGTTATGAACCATATCTTTTGATATAAGATTGTTGTATCTTGTCTTCATGAATTCTAATACTTGTTCCCCTTTCATTTGGACTTCTGCAATCGAAACGACCCACCACTAGCGAAATGAGGGACGTTTGTACGTTTTTTTCAAAATCATGTTTTATAAATATGGGAAGGTTTTGAACCTTGAAAATAGTTAAGTATGGTAGGAAAATGATTAAAATTGCTAATTAAACCCAAAAAATTTGAAAATTATGGATTTTTGATACTTTTTGGACAATTTTGAAATGGCCGGAATTAGGGCCCTGACCTAATTCCGGTCATTTGAGCCTAATTCCGGCCACCCAAAATAACTCTTAAACTACTGACCTTAGAGCAAAAATTTTTGCTCTGTCTATAAATTCCACCTTTCTTCTACTCAAAAATGAAATTTTACTGTCTAGCTCTATTGGGTACACTGATTTTTCGGTCTCTAAAGATACGTCACTTTCAACTAAGAATAAAATGTCATAAATGAAGTTTCCCTAAGATATTGACAGATTCCCAGAATGTTAAAAACACTTTTCTATTACCTCTTATCATTTTAAGTTATAGTAAGAACTAGGTTAGTGAGTTGAGGGCCTGCCGGAATTAGGTCCCCTTCTGGGTTATGGGTGCCTTATTCCGGCCACCTGCTATAACACCCTTATTAACTATGAAGGAGCACTATTTAGTATTCTCACACAAAATGAGACGTTATATATCTAGCACATGGTATGTCAGAAAATCGCCAAAAACGATTTTCAGCTAAAATTCTTGCATTTAGATTTCCGTACAAGTTCGACTCCCGAATTTAAGCACACATCTGCAGGTTTTCTCATAATTTTCTGTTTGTTACGAAATATTATGTAAAACTATACTCTATTAATATCACCTGAAGCATTCCCATGCCTTAGTTTTCAACATAAACTTGCAGTTTAGTGTTTGTACCATCAAAATATCTGAAATTTCTATTTTGGGCGACAATTCCTGATTGGTGACATGGATTAAAAGCACTTTTTTACTCTAGCTATGACTCTTAGACCGATCTTTTAAGTGAAAACTAGCAGAAATTAATTTAGGAGCGAAATCTAATTTTTCAGAGAGCCTTGGTAATTTCTGATCATCTATGGGAGTTTCCCACATCTAAAAGTCACTTTCGTGTATTCAGGATATCATTTAACAACGTTATGGATCATTTTCCATAATTTCCATGCTGCTCTGATATGAAAAAACAGCTACAGAGTTGTGGCCGAATATAAGGTACCCATGGTAGGAGGGTCCCTAATTACGGCCATCTCAAATCATAGTCGCATTTGCTAGATTTAGATAAAAATAAGCATCACTCTGGGCTTTTACCAATATAGACTTAATCATAACTTCATGTAATGTTTGGTTTATCACTTGAACATTCATAATTCTGCATTAAGAACTTTGGCCGGATTTAGGACCCCAGATTTTTGGGACCCTAATTTCCGTCCACAGCAGTTCCTGTCTAAGTTTTTAAACTTTTTGAGCTGAAACTTTTGAAATTCAAAGCCTCGAAAAGTTAAGAAACCATAGGTGCAATAGATTAAATGAAATTTAGATATAGAAATTGTGGCCGGAATAAGGGACCTCTGTGATTTTGGGTCCCTAATTCTGGTCACACCATTTTAAGTGTTAAATTGCTCATTTTGGATTTAAAATCGATGATTTGGTCATCTATGGGCATCATTCAACATAACTCAGTATTTTTTGTCTCCAAAATACATTCCAAATCAATTTTAAATCAAATGTTAACTTAACAAAAATTTTGGCCTAAAATCGTTATTTTGGGGGTAATTTTTTTTTTAATCAAAAAAGTGACCATATCCTAGTGATCATTTACTCAAAAATTTCAGAGAACATGGGCAAATGATTGAAGTTGCCCATAAAATTGTTTTTTGGGGTAAGCAGTGTGAATAAAAGTGTGGAATTTTTTCAACTCAGGGTGGCCGGAATAGGGGCCGGCCGGAATTAGGCTCCGATCAGGTTCCCTAACCCCCTCCCAATCCAATGCCCTCCGTCGAGTTCCCTCCCGCGAGCCTGAGACCTCCCTGCTACGTCGGGTGAGCATGTCTCCACACAGCGCCCTGGATAACCACAACTCCAACCACAGCCTCAGCAGCTCAGGCCGCCCTGTCTCCCCTACTGAGAGTGATGAGGAGGACTATAACCTCTCTGATGACTCTGACACTGACAGCTGGAGAGGCAGTGTCAACTCCATGTCCCCGTGTGTTGTCATGACGAAGGAGGAGGAGGAGCGACTACACGGCATCTCCGAGCTGATAGAGACGGAGCGCAACCACATCCGGGACCTGAAGGTGCTGCTGCACGTGTTCAGGAGGCGGATGGTGGATAAGAATCAAGTTAGTGAGGAGGAGTGCACGGAGCTCTTCCCGGCCCTGGACGACCTTCTGAAGTCGTGCAGCGCACTCTACTCCGAGCTCAAGGAGAGCATCGTCCAGGAAACCACGCAGTCCAACCACATGATCGGCAACGTCCTGATCCGCAACTACAGCGGCACCTCCGCCGCCGGGGTGTGCATTAGGGACGCCTACGCGCGGCTAGGTGCTAAGAAACTCATCGCAGAGAGGTACTACCGTGACAAATGCAAGGACAGCAAAACCTTCAAAATGCTGATGGAAGCTCTGGAAGCTAAGAAGTTGTGTCGTCGGCGGACGTACCCGGACTTCCTGCTGGCCGTCACCACGCGCCTCACCAAATACCCGCCCCTCCTGAAGAAACTGTTCAAACACACGCCCGAGTCCCACCCGGACCACCTCAGTCTGCAGGAAGCTATAGTCGTGATAGAGGACGCTCTGCAGTACATTAATAACTTCGTCAGAGAGGAGAACAATAAGGCAGAACTAGAACTCTTCCAAACTAGGTTCGAGGTGAAGGGTCGGTGTAGTCGCGAACTCAAGGACTTTGATTTGAGCTCGAGCAAGCGGCACCTGATCCACAAGGACCAAGTGACTCTGCAGTCGATGAAGGCAGGTGCGAGTAGTAAGATAATCCAGCTCTTCCTGTACAACGATTACATTCTCCTGCTTAAGGAGAAGGACAATAAACTGATCCTCAACTTCGACGACGTGCAGTGCCCGGTAATCAAGGTCAAGGGGTGTCTGGTCAAGAACGAGATGTGCGAGCGGACTGTGTTCATGGTGATCAGTAACTCGAACAAGGGCAACAAGCGGTCCACTGAGCAGGTCCAGCTGTACCGTTTCAGTTGCACCACCACCGACCAGAAGGACACGTGGATCAGGCTCATGAACGAGGCCATATCGGCCGGGGAGCTGACAGCAGACACCACAAGTGCAGGAGGCCTCAGCTCGGACGAGAGATTTGATTCGGAGGATAGCGACATTGAGGTGGTGTCCCCCGAGAGGGAGATGTCTGTCTCATTCGATGCCGACCCAGAAACCGGTGAGTGTTTTCAATACTTACTGAGTAATTCTCAAAGTTTTGCTGTAATATACAATTCGAATTATGAAGTTGACACATTATACCAGATAATACTGAAGAATTATTTAGTGTTCCCGTCAATCGTTCTGCTTTAAGTTTCATGGAAAGTTTGACAGATAAATTGCATATTCATATTCATGTCGTTTAAGATTTGGTATATCTTTTGACACCTTTGACGTGATGAAATATCTTGATAGGTGGTATATATTCTGAGCAATGTACGGTTCTATACAACCTACACAACATAACACAACCCATACACATTGTACAGTGAACACGACCCATGCATATTCTAAGCAATGCGTTTTTCCCCAGATCCCACCAGAAACCTGACCCTTGACGACATTGAGGAACAGAACGACGTTTACCTGGTGAGAATGTTTTCCTGGAAAATTGCATAATAATGGGAATAATATTCGCATTGTTTTTACGCAATTGAATTTCCCCCTTCCCTCTCCCATCTCTCTAGCCATGTTACGCGGCGTATTAGAACATTCCACACTGTGTGTAGTGGGCTCATGACTTGTCCTTCAATGAGTTAAAGTCACACGACTTAGACTAGCCACGCCCTCTACGTGCCCCTCCCTCAGTCTACATGCCCCTCCCTCAGTCTACATGCCCCTCCCTCAGTCTACATGCCCCTCCCTCAGTCTACATGCCCCTCCCCAGTTTACCTGCCCCTCCCTCAGCCTACGTGCCCCTCCCTCAGTTTACATGCCCCTCCCTTTAACGAGTAACGACCCCGTGTACACTCCATCAGGCTACATGTCCCTCCCTCAGTCTACATGCCCCTCCCTCAGTCCACATGCCCCTCCCTCCGCTGAAAAACCCTCATTACCCCACATGATGTGCCCTTCAGATCCCTTCCCAGTTCCCCCTAACACCCCGTCTCCCTCAGCCGGAATCCAACTCGTTAGACTTCCCCGAGGAGGAAATAGACCGCCTCGTTAACTTCCTGCAGAACCTGGGCACCAGCAAATCCCGGAAAAACCTCCTCCTCAACCGACCAGTCCACAGACCTGCTCCGAAGTCTGGCGCTGCCGCGCGCCGCGCAATCAGCCTCCACGTGGCCGAGAAACAGGTGAGATAATACGCTAAATTCTGTTGCATCTTTTTGTGTTTATTTCAATAGCTGACAGCTATTGTGTGACCAGCATGTATTATTTGTGGACATGTTCTTTGGATCAAGAATGTTAATTCGGGAACAAACAGTTCCCTGAATTCGATTATCTGTAATATTTGATTAAACAGCGTCTCTGTCCTTGACATGCTATCCCAGTGAAGTTGCCTCAAATCTGTCACATCCTGTAAAGAATGAAATGTTTACACGTACGCCTTTCCTACGTCCCGTACATCTATTCTAACGTCCCGTACACCTATTCTAACTATGTAACACTCTAACACCTATTCTAACTGCCACTCCACAGAAGCGAGTGGAAGAGAACCGGCGGCACACTACCTGTCTGTCGAAGGAGGAGCTGAACCAGGCCATCTCCCACTCCAACCAGACCCTGCCCTCCAACCAGACCCTACAAGACAACCCTGTCAGACAGAAAAGCTCCGACTCAGGCTACGCTGCTGACGCGGACTCCTCAAACCAGTTGCGTGGAAACGGTGTGTTTTACTTTGTGAGGTTGAACTTACTCCTTAAATTGTACATAGTTATTTGTACATTGGGTTCTATACATTTAGATCCTAAATTCATATTTGGTACATTGATTTCATTTCTGCATTGGACTTATTTTCCATTAGACTTGTGCATCGGTAAAATAGCCTGATTAAAATTCGTTGAAGTTTCTGCTTTAGATCCTCCCAACGTTCTCAGTATGTGTCACATACAGCCCCACACGTCTTCAAAGGGCCTTGTGTTCCCATAACAACTGTTGTCATGTTCCGCTCAGCCATGTGCAAGATACATGTTAGAATATGTGAAATATTTTAATCTGATTAGAGATGTGACATGGGATGTAATTCCCTCGTAATTAGTTTACCAATTACCTGCGAGCTTATTCACAGGGGCAGGAATATTCTGTGCTAAATTTAAATCTCTTTTTTAACACACACGGGGCTCGCACTAAATTCTTCAAGAGTTCTTTCCGAGTCCTAATAAGCAGGGCCCAGGGGTTATTTGTTTAATGAGCAGGTTCTAAGTCTGATAACGAGCACATTCCTGATAGGCTGATAATATCAATCGAGTGCATCGGCTTCTCTAGATCTTTACTTCTCAGTGACAATTTTATTCATAACAGCAAATGTCAACTGAAGCCAGTATGTGGGCGATTATCATCTAAGCAATAGCATCTACCACTTGAAATTTGCTGTTTTCACTATTGCAGTTCTCATTATTCTCTACTTACAGTTGAACATCAACCCCTACCTGCTGACGATGCGGGACTGCATGTTGTGGGTGGTCCAGGACTCTAAGAAGAAGTCCTCTGCTATTGAGGAGTTGAAGCAGGAGGTCAGCGAGCTGAGGGCTGCTGGAGAGAAGAGAGATGCCGACTTCAACCGGTATGTCAACCACCAGCTGCTTTATTCTAGTTCATTTGGTCTATTTTTATTCAGTGGCCTGGCCCGTGGATAAGGGTTGTAGCTGAAATTCAATGTTTGTTTTATGATGAAACAAAGTCGTACTTTTGAAATTTCCACAAAACGTAATAAAACCTTTCTATTCAGGCTGGAAGAGGAGATGAAGGCGCTGCGGGCGCAAGTCGCAGAAAACAGCGCCTCCTCCGCCCGCTCCCGCCCTAAGCGGGTGTACCTGAACACCTACCCGATCTCGGAGGAGGCCGTGTCAGAAAACCCGCAGACCCGCGTGTGAAGACCCGAACTCTAGAGCTGCTGTTATGTGCTGTTTTTATCATTTCACTCTGTGCGACTCACGTGGTAATTCTATCCCGGTCACGGAAATATGGTGGTGTGACGTCATCAATTCACCAAACAATGATCGCGTGACCCCTCAAGGGACAAAGAATTCAAGGACATATAGGAGACGTGTCCGCGTTGCTGAATGTACGCTGTGTGTAGGATTCATTGATCAGAAACAACATGAACAAAGCACCCCCTAATAATCTCATGCTTTGTCAAGACCAAGGAGCCAACGACTTTTGACAGGGTTTTATTTTTGTATTTTGTATTGTTTTTTATTAAAATTCTTCGCGTTTTAAATAAAATTTATTGTATGTATTTATCCAATTGTTCGCTATTTTGACAACTTGGTTTTACAAGATATAAAGGACTATGTATAGTTTGGTGGCACAGCATTCTGCTTCTCCTTCTACTTCTATCAAGAAAGTTGTCCTATCCAGACTTATAACCGAAACTCCGATCCTAATCCTATCAACCTATGATTTGCCGACACTTTCTCTCATAAATCTGGCATTTGTATTTTAATTCTTCGCTGACGATCCGACTGATAAACATGTGATATTGTGCTAAATCATAAATGATCGCCCATGAACCAGCATGTTGAACCGGACCCCTTTATCAAGACTACTGTAAATACACGGTAAAATACACGTGTGTAAGTTTGAAATTATGTTAGTTAATTCAAATTGTATCATGTATGACGTTGATCTCCACTATTTCAGCTTGATGTTATACATGTATTTTTCACATTGTTGTATGTTAATTTTTGAACTTGAACTTTATGTTTTGCCAAGCCCAAAAGGTTTTCACTGTTTTATAAGGAGCCATCCTGGTCCATAAAGGACGTCCGCAATGAGAGGGAGAGAAGTCTGAACATGCCAAATGCGGACGTTCATAGTTAAAGTTTATGGAATTGGAAATTTTATTCGCTTTGAGTTTTGACAGGTATTCCACTATGACTAAAGAGTAAGAAATTGTGAAAATTCGGGCCCAAAAAAAATGATAAATCATAAACCAAGAAGAATGAAACGTCCGCGGACGGAGGAAGGTTTCTGGAATGCGGAAGGAGATGGCATTGCTAATGGCACTAGCAATGCCATCTCCTTCCGCATTAGTAATGCTAAACACGTATATCCCTGTGTGGCTGCGCAACGAGAACACTATTAAACCTAAATTCTTTTTTAACCTAAATCCTGACCCTAAACCTAACAAATCTTGGTGCGTCTCCCATGTAAACGGGAGCCTTCATTATCTATGAGTATGACAATGACGTCACTCAGAAAAATTTAATTAAGCGCATCTAGCGCTTTAAGCATTAAGGTTAGGGTTCTGGTTAAGGTCATGATTTGTTAGGTTGAGGGTAAGGATTAAGGTTAGGGTTTTGGTTAGGGCAATGGTTAGGTTTAGGATACAGAAAAATTGACGCTTAGATCTGTGACGTCACTCAAAGCCGTTTATATGGGATTGGGAGACATACCCAAATCTTGATCCTAACCCTAACCTTTAATGCGCTAGATGCAATGCGCTTAACTATAGATAATGAAGGCTCTCGAATTATATGGAACACTAGCGGCGCGCCACTAGTTTGCTAAACACGTATATCCCTGTCTGCGTTGCGCGGCGCTTCCTCGTAGGGTAGCGCGGCGCGCGTACGCACACTTATGCAGGCTTAGGAAGCCACTAGTGTCCCATATAGTGATAAGGGATATACGTGTTTAGCAACGCGCGCGCATTGCGCGCAAGTATCTGGTTCGATGAAACTGAATATGGCGAAAGCGCAAGTGTGACATGACGGCCGTCCAAATGTGGAACGTTGTGCGCGCGCGGCAGGGCAGGGTAACATCTTAAGTTCCTAAGCCCGCATAGGTGTTCGTTTGCTAAACACGCGCACGTAATTATCCCATTTTGGCTCGCGCGGTGCATACACACATCTATGCTATGCGGGTTTTTGTTCCTAAGCCTGCATAGGTGTGCGTACGTTGTCGGCGGACGCGCGCGCTTCGCGCGCGCGCCCGCCGAAGGCTAAGGGGTCAGACAACGTCTGACAATGCGTACGCGCGCCGCGCTACCCTGAGGAAGCGCGCCGCGCAACGCAGACAGGGATATACGTGTTTAGCAAGGGTTTTTGAGCCCGCATAGGTGTATGTACGCGCGTTCCTAAAGCTAAGCCGCTCCCGCATAGGTGTGTATACGCGCCGCGCGCTTCAATTCCCTACGGAACACACTGGGGAAGCGCGCCGCGCGCAACCCACACAGGGTTTAGCAAGTACGCGCGCCGCGCAACTTTCCCTAACCAGTGACCAGGGGTGTCGCTTGCTGCAATGCTGCGCCGTGCACTCCGTGCACGTGACCAGGGTCCTGATTAGGGCAAGTATCAAATAAGTATCAAATAGAAAATATTCCATAGGGGGGTCACATGAAAAATCAACTTGGACGATTCCCCACAAAAATGGTACCAAAATGATCACCACGATGAGTTCTTCCAAACAAACTAAGTTTTATTGGGTTTTTCGAAAATTTGAGAGAGTTATAGGCTGCACGTGGGCAAGGAGCCGCGCTCAAAATGTGCAACGCCGAAATTTCGCTTGAAATTACGCACATCAATCGTCCTCACAAAAAACGCGATTAAATGGAAAATAATTGCTCAAACTACAAGATAAAGCATGGAAATCAAAGCTTAATCCTTTCTCTAACGTTTCTTGAAATTTTCAGGGAAATACATTATGTGGAAGTAGAATTATCAATCTCAAAGTCAACTGATCAAAAATTCCGACGTATTTCGTCCATAACTCGGCTCAGGATAGACGTAAAACAAATCTGAAAACACTGTTTGAAAGCTCGCAAGCGCCCCCGTGCATTCCCACGGTGCGCGCAATTCTTAATGTTGAAGTGTAGCACGTGCGCGCTGATTAGTTTCGTTGTTTGGGTATATTTTGTCAGTTTCGCGAGTCCCGGTGAAAAAATGGGTTTTGTCAAATTTTTTATCTTCCCCATTTTTCATCGAATCATCATGAAACTTTCAGAAAAGTTGAAAAACATAATTAACAGCCATCCGGACTAATTTTTTTTCTGAAAATCGAATCATGAGACGAGATATGAGCATTTGTGTACAGAAATTTTGTAAAATGGTTCATTTTTGGCCATAACTTCCGTTAGGAGCAAAATTTCAGAAAAATTAGTCAGTACGCTAGGTATATGTGTTCTACGGCATATATCCAAATTTCAGACAAAACCCTTTAATACATCTTGAGTTAGGACACTTTTTATGCGAAAAAATGTGTTACACTTTTTATCGTAATTTCGTGCTAGTACTTTGTGCGCAAGTACGCGTTGTGACACCCCTAATTCCATATGACTATTTTCATGTCAATTTGGCCCTTTTAGAACACCGTACTTTAGTTACTTATTAGTACAGTCAAAATTGGATTTAAAAGTGGACAAATTCGACTCCAAGCGATTTTGCATGGTTTCCATGGTTTTTCGCATGAAAAATCGATCTAGCAACTTTCCACACCTCTCCGAGTTGTGGAAAGTGCCGAAAAATCGATTTTAAGCCGAGGCGCAGCCGACTGATATGTAAAAAAATCGTATCTCGGCTCAGGAAGGTCGTAGAGACTTCATCTTGGGCGGAAAATGTGCGCAATGGCCATGTTTATATACGACTTGTTAATAAACATATGCTCTAAAATGCCCACAAACTGAGTTATGGGCCTAAAACCATTTTTGGGGCACCCGCATGGCCTAATTTAGGCTATTTCGATATCTTGGCTCAGGAAGGTCGTAGAGACTTCATCTTGGGCGGAAAATGTGCGCAATGAGCATGTTTATGTACAATTGTAATAGACAAATGCTCTGAAATACTCAGGAACCGAGTTATGGACCATAAACCATTTTTGGGGCACATGCATGGCCTAATTTAGGCTATTTCAATATCTTGGCTCAGAAAGGTCGTAGAGACTTCTTCTTGGTTGGAAAATGTGCGCAATGGCCATGTTTATATACGACTTGTTAATAAACATATGCTCTGAATTGCTCACAAACCGAGTTATGGGCCAAAAATCATTTTTTGGGGCACCCGCATGGCCTAATTTAGAGTATTTCGGTATCTTGGCTCAGGAAGGTCGTAGAGACTTCATCTTGGGTGGAAAATGTGCGCAATGGCCATTTTTATAGCCGACTTGTTGATAAACATATGCTCTAAAATGCTCACAAACTGAGTTATGGGCCCATAATCATTTATGAGGCACCCTCATGGTTTAACGCAGGGTATTTCAGTATTTCGGTGCCTTGCCTCTTGGCTCAGGAAACATGCAGATATTTGGTTTCGGAGTTTTGGGTTGTGTGTGCGCAGTTTATTGACAACTTTTAAACAAACTTGCGCCATAAAATGTTCGAAGGCCGAATTATGGGCCGGGACTGGTTTCAGGACACCCACGAGGTGAATTCCGTGCTTCAGCTGAGGAGGGTTTTGGAGAATTCATTTTCGGTGTGAAAACTATATGCATTATGCAATGGTCATGTTTCTTATATACGTCATGTGATTTGCTCATAAAGATTTGCTCTGGAATACCAACAACTCAACAAGAATTGCGCCTGCACCGACACAATTATTGTTGTTCCCGTAGGCCGTATGCAGGCGCTTAATTTCCCTCCCCCGCGGTGCTTGATGTAACCTTAGCATCATAATAAGATAATACAAAACGCAGTCGTTATAAAGTAATAAGAGTATAAATACTGTTCCGATGTGCGTGCTGCGCGCGCGACCACCGACGACACGAATTGGCACGTGCCATTTCTTCTAAAATCGAAGGTGGCGCGTTCGTTGTTGTACTAGGTTCGTTGTAGATTTCGCGCCATTTTGTTGAATTGGTTTACGTTTCGCATCAAATTGTGTCACCGTTTATTCACGCGTTGTATTTTCTTGAATGTTTATATACTAAGTTGATATCACTTTTATCTTATTTTCAAATTTCGTGCTTATGTTTTCGGTTTCAATGCTGTCTCTTGTTCCAAAAGCAATATTCACCTTTCACAGAGTCACAGCCAATAGTATTTATCAAACTTAGTCGAATCCAGCAGAAACTCTAATAGTTATGCATTTTGGTACTAAACCTAGAACAAAACCGAAGCCTTTTCCTCAAATCTAACGCCCAACTCACACCTAAGATTTTAACTTTTAAGACACGAATTCTTCAACAGCCTAATTAAATTCAGAACTTATCATAATTTAGGAATTCGAGCATGCGGCACGGATGGGCCAGATCAACCCATAAGATTTATACTTTGACAACCGACAGCTCCATGAATTAAGAAATTCGTTATTTTGAAGATTTATGTGACATGGGGACGGAGGGACGGAGGGACGGAGGGAGGGACATTTTCGCGACTGATATTATAAAGGAGCAATCCGGGCACTTTCCAGAAATTACAGTAGTTGTATTGCAAAACTGGACCTGATATACACATATTCTATTTCTCACCCTCCCAGACCACGATCTCTGCCAACCCTCTCATTTGCCTTTTTGTATTCACAAATAGGCCAATGGGGAGGGAAAAAATTCGGTTTGAGTCTAGTAGGAGTCGAATGCCAAGGCTGCGAATAAATATATATAGGCCAAACCAAATCAAAATATCTACGGCTTTACTGAGTCAAGACGCCGAAATACCTTGAATTAAACCATGAGGGTGCCCAAAAATGGTTATGGGACCATAACTCAGTTTGTAAGCAATCTATAGCTCCGTACAGGCTTCGCTCTATACCTTCTGGTAATAATGTTGCGATATACACGCATCTTGTTGTAATATGTTTATTAACAAGTCGTATATAAACATGGCCATTGCGCACATTTTCACACCGAAAATGAATTCTCTACGACCTTCCTTGGCTGAAGCATGGAATTCGCCTCGTGGGTGTCCTGAGACCAGTTTTGGCCCATAATTCGGCCTTCGAACATTTTATGGCGCAAGTTTGTTTAAAAAGTTGTCAATAAACTGCACACACAACCCAAAACTCGAAACCAAATATCTGCATGTTTCCTGAGCCAAGAGGCAAGGCACCGAAATACTGAAATACCCTGCGTTAAACCATGAGGGTGCCTCATAAATGATTATGGGCCCAGTTTGTGAGCATTTTAGAGCATATGTTTATCAACAAGTCGGCTATAAAAATGGCCATTGCGCACATTTTCCACCCAAGATGAAGTCTCTACGACCTTCCTGAGCCAAGATACCGAAATACTCTAAATTAGGCCATGCGGGTGCCCCAAAAAATGGTTTTTGGCCCATAACTCGGTTTGTGAGCAATTCAGAGCATATGTTTATTAACAAGTCGTATATAAACATGGCCATTGCGAACATTTTCCACACAAGAAGTCTCTACGACCTTCCTGAGCCAAGATATTGAAATAGCCTAAATTAGGCCATGCAGGTGCCCCAAAAATGGTTTATGGCCCATAACTCGGTTCCTGAGTATTTCAGAGCATTTGTCTATTAACAATTGTACATAAACATGCTCATTGCGCACATTTTCCGCCCAAGATGAAGTCTCTACGACCTTCCGGAGCCAAGATATCAAAATAGCCTAAAATAGGCCAGGCGGGTGCCCCAAAAATGGGTTTTGGCCCATAACTCAGTTTGTGAGCATTTTAGAGCATATGTTTATTAACAAGTCGTATATAAACATGGCCATTGCGCACATTTTCCGCCCAAGATGGGGTCTCTGCGACCTTCCTGAGCCGAGATACGATTTTTTACATATCAGTCGGCTGCGCCTCGGCTGAGGATCGATTTTTCGGCACTTTCCACAACTCGGAGAGATGTGGAGGGTTGCTGGATCGATTTTTCATGTAAAAAACCATGGAGGCCACGCAGAATCGCTTGGAGTCGAATTTGTCCACTTTTTTGGCTATTTTTTGCCAGATTTGACTGTACTATGTTTATTGTTTTGCATATGGATAATGCAATAGCTCAGGATGCATAGAAAATCAGATCAAAGCAGCTCAAATTTTGAGGTTGCTGTCGCCTTTCCTGCTTGGTGCAGTGTAAAACCAGGGATTGCTCATTGCCAGCTCAACTTCGGTTTTATGCTTAATCCCATTTATGAATTGAATGCATTGAAGTTTGAGTTTAACATGATTTATTTAATTTGCATGTCTCAAGTATAATATGTTAATTAGGGAAGTTCATTTCTATCCACATCAGTAATTGTTGTTGGTTGTATTGAGTCTTGTTTGGTTTATAATTTGAACGTTATCGTTAGTTCAGTAGATAGTATCCATACCAATCACCAAGCATAACTCTACAACAGTATATTTTGATAAATTGATGGTTGAATTGAACCCTCCGTCGGCCTCAAATTTATCTGTTGGTCCACAAAGATTGAAGCTTTCATATCAAATATTTGATATGGTAGGTACTAGGTATGGTAAGGAGATATCTGATATCAGATATGTGTTATTCTTCAACTGATAGCCTGATAAATTCAAAGTAATGAACTATTTTTGAAATTGAAATTGAAATTGAAAATTTTATTAGAAAATATAGTTGACAATATCACTTTTCAAATAGTAAACATTGAATAATATAGTTATAAACTATTAACTAAATTTTCCTGTATCATCCAATTAAATTATTAAATCCGGTTAACTCATCATGTATTGCAACAATTGGCTGTATATATTTTAGAAGAATAAAAGGTAAATACATGAGAAATTTTCGAAAAATTGTGTTGTGGACAGTGAAAAGTGATATGAAAGTGTGAGTAACCGGAGTCCGCAATAGCTCGTCTGGCTAACAGAAGCGTTCCCCGGTACAGCGCACCCAAATTAACGTCACATTGCACAGGCCAAGAGATGATGATTATATGGTAAAAATTGTTAGATCAGAAGAGTTTCATTAACATGACTTCTTTAATAAGATATATTATCGTTGCAGTATAGATAGCAATATCAATATTTAATTACTCTAAGAGTCATATCTGGATAACAAGTATTTTTTAAGTTTATCTTTAAAGTTATGTTTAGTTTTCAATAACCTCAAGTCACTAGGAGAGAATTCCACATAAGAGAAGCTGCAGTACTTGGTTTAGTAAAAGTTGAAGATAGGCGGGGTGTATCACAGTGTAGGTCAATATTTGTTCTACGAGTTACTTGTGAGGATACATCTGACCTTTTTGACAAAGCTTTCCGCTATTTTATCCGGAAAGCCCATATCATAAAAAATAGTCGTATGCCAGGCAGCAGAGATTAAAGTAGTAGAGGTCACGAATTTTTAATACTCCTAAGTTCGAATATAAGGGGGTATTACTGGTATAATTTTGGGTAATTTTATCATATTTTGGTTTCCTAAAAATTGCCCTGATAACTTTATTCTGGGTACTTGTCAGTGGTTTAAGAATATTTGGAACAGTTTCAGGATTACTATTTACTAATAAATTTTTGGCGAAAGGGGCGCCCCATGCCATGATACCATAGTTTAAGTGGGACTCTACAAAAGCATGGTAAATGGTTTTTTTGATTTGTAAGTTAAGATGATCACATTTCCATAAAATTCCAACAATGCGGTTTATTTTGGTACTTAATATATTAATGTGATGTTTAAATTTAAGTTTGTTATCAAAGTTAACACCTAGATACTTAACATAGTACGGTTCATTTATCTGGGAATCATCTGGCATTCTTATGAACTCTTCAATCATCAGTTTGGGACACACTTTAGTAATTTCATGCATGACAAATTCTCCTTTTTTATTTAATTCAGCAGGACTGGGATCACCTGGTTCGTGAAATGGATCTTCAAAGAAACTGCGGCAACGCCGAGTGCATATCAGTTAGGTCAAGTTCACCCTTATCATAGCATTTATTAAAATGCGGCCAAAATAATAGATATTCAGTTTTGGAGAAGTTAAGTAGGAGCTCGTTGCTACTAAACCAGTCAACTATATGCTTCAATTCATGCCTCATGGTTTCACTCATACTTTTCAGATTCAATTTTAAGCGTGAGACAGGTATCATCAGCATAAATGGAGAATTCAAAAATATTTGAGCTGTTGGTTATATCATTCATAAATAAAATAAATAGAATAGGGGCTAACACTCCACCTTGTGGTATTCCCCAATCAAGTTCATACGCATTAGAGTTATGATTCCTTATATTAACAAATTGTGTCCTTTTTGTGATGTAAGATTCCATCCACATAAGGGTTTTGCCTCTGAATCCGTAATACTCTAATTTTCTTAGTAAGTACCTATGGTTTACCGTATCAAATGCTTTTGCAACGTCAAGAAACACACCTCCCACTTTTAGCCCTTGTTCCATGCCATCTAGAGTTAATTCTAGTAAGTTTATAACTGCATGATTAGTACTGTGTTTATTTCTAAATCCAAATTGACATTTGTTAAGTATTCTGATCCTTTTAAGATATTTCATTACTTGTTCACGCACCACTTTTTCCAGTATTTTGGCTATACTACTTACTACAGTAATCGGACGGTAGTTTTTGACACTTATATCCCCGCCCTTGTGTATCGGTGTTTGTTTACCTACCTTCATAATCTTCGGTACATATCCTGAGAACATAGATCTATTTATAATAGAAGATAAAATTACTGATAATGGTTTTGCTACTATTTTTAGGAAACTATTTGGTACTTGAACGGGACCCGGACTACTATTATTGCCTAACTTGTTGATTAGCTTGCATACTTCATCAGGATCACTATCGTTTAATTCTAAGTAGTCATTTATTTTACGAGATTTGTTTACATAATACATATAATCATGTGAATAGGTTCCTATTTTCTTCTTAGTTTGCCCAGGCACATTACGGAAATAATTGGCAAACTCATTAGCAATTTTTTGATCGCCTTCACATTTACTCCCCTTTAAAGTTTTAATTGCTACTGGTGGGCCCTTTCTAGCATTAGTTTGGGCCAGTGCCAGGTTTATACCATTCCATAATTTCCTAGAATTTGTCCTAAATTTCTCAAAGTAATTGGCAAAGTATTTTTTCATCTTTTTTCTAGTTTCATAAGTTACATGGTTTCTCATATCATTAAACTTTTGCCTATTGATAGCCGTGGGTGTCGAGGTTTTGGTGCTATGTGCTATATTTTCATCCTAATATCATTGGCTAGCTCGTTATCAACCCAGGGTTTATTAACATATTTTCTAGCTCTATTAGAAAGCTGTTCCAAAGGGGCGTGTTTATCACATAGTTCTATGAGCCTGTTTTGTAAATTTTCAGTAGCAGTGTCAAGATTAGGTTCAAATATATTAGTTCATCCCAATTATAATTATTAAAATCTTCAATTACCTTTTCATCATCAACATTTTTAAGATTACGCCTAGTACACAACGATGTATTGTTAGAAACATCTCCTTATAGTTCTGGAAATATGGCAAAGTTGCATAGTGATCAGAATCTGGATAAGAAAGGTTACCAGCAATACATTCGTATTCAAATAAGTTAGTGATAATTTGGTCAATTAAAGAGGTGGACCTCATTTGCAGTGAGTTTTTATGGTATTGTATCCTGGTGGGCTTTAAGATTAAAATTTCACAACAATTGCTAATTATGGTGTTCAGGAAAGTCAGAGAGTCATAATTAAAAGTACTTTTCATTAAGCATATATTAAAAATCACCTCCAATAATTATATCGTTTTTTGCAGAGATTTATGAGAAATGTCAGAGTTGAAACGATCAGTAAACATAATTTTGTCAGCCTCTCTGCAGTGCCGGTAATACCCTCCTACAAATAGCGACTTTTTAGAGTTGGGTTTAGGTGACCTAATTTTAACAAACACTGAATCATGTGTATTGGTAGTTTTAGTAAGATCATAGTGGTACTCTGCATTCCACTCTTTTTGACGTACACACAATGACACCCCGTATTTTATAGAAGATCTAACATAGAATTTGTCATATCCATCAATTATATGGGTATTATGTAAATCTGCGTTGAAATATTCAATGAAGTGTTTTGGGGATAAATGCTACTTCTTGACCTTGTGTCATTAGCTCTCCGCACTCAACAGTTACGTGATAAATGTTCATAAGTTAATAATGCGATAGTTTTTAGAAGTAGAATATGGTCCAGAAGTGTAACTTATAAAATTTTATCGCTGATAAGGTAGCTGTTGTAATTTCTTTTACAGGATTTTGATTTAAGATTTTTTTCATTATTTTCAGGTTTATGTCGTTGAAAACTGTTTTGTGTGAATAATGTGGATTGATTAAAATGTAAGGCAATAATTTCAGTTGACGTTTGAGGGTCAGTTTAAATTTTTTGACGGGAGTAAATATAAATTTTTACTGTTTTTAGAGATTTTGCATGTCTGATTATTTTTGTAAATCTACCTTTGTTAATGGATTTACTTATGATACTCAATCTCATTTATAATTTGGAAATGTTTATTACTTTCTTCATCTTGAAATTATGTCCAAAGAAAGGAATGAAATCTGGAGAAAACCTTGAGCACGGCTATTCTACACCTTATTTCCAGTATCCAAATGAAGACATCTTATAAATGAATCTATTCTTACAAAGTTACAATTTAAGTTCCCTTTGCCTTTGAAAGCATCAAAGGATCAGAAGGAGGGGAGGGTACACTCCCAAGCTCCTTTCTAGTCCCCGGTATCCTTACACGCGACTCTCACACACCTTCCCTGACACCTGCCAATGCAATATTGAGCTGCAGCTAAGTTAATGAAGCTTTTCTTACAGCAGGGTAATGGAGGCCCTCTTACCGGGAAATTTTTTCATTACGTGGTGTTACAGGTTTAAAATGGGCGATTTAGTTAATAAATCCATTTATGT
>WFMF01000157.1:0-61558 GCA_011033025.1 Beroe forskalii
CCACCCATTTTTCGTCTTTTATGGGGGTGAAAAGTCACGTTTTTCGGCCTGAAAACTGCCTTTTTTCGACCCTTATTCGATATAGAGGTCTCGAGGGAGGTAATTACCCATCCTGTTAGCAGTGAATCATGGCTGAAGAAGTGCTCAGTGATGGCTCTGTTTATGGAGTGTCTGGTCCAGGTATTGTGGATTCTCCTTTCTTTGAAAGAACAAATTTTTAATTTCAATATTGAATATATTCCTCATTTTTTGTTTTCGAGAGCAGATGATTTTGTCTGGCTCCATTATATTATCCTCCCCTCTTATTGAAGCATTTCTCTAGGTCAGTGTCCCATCCCAAATTGCTAATGTCGCATTTTGAGTGGGAGATTGTGGGATGGCATCCAAACTTTCAGGAGATGATTTTTGAAGTGTGGACAACCCTTCTGAATCTTAATAATTCTATATACATTTTGATCAATTTTGATGCATTTTGAAGGGTTTAGCAGAGATCGCAGCTGGGATCAGTGATGTCCACGTACTCCATCTCCTCGTTCACAGCTCCAGTCGAGTATGGAGTTGCTGTTTGGAGGCGTGTAACCCGGAACCGGTGGCTTATCCGGGTATTTTGCGACGAATTCTCCGAGGGCTATCTTGAATGCCTCTAGCTCCTGGACTGAGTTGACTTGCTGAGGGAGCAAGTTCCAGAGACGAGCAGATTTAACCCCAAATGAATTGTCATAGGCAGTTGACACCGAGCGCTGCCGGTTCAGACCACTCAAAGACTTTCTCCAACTAAATGACTTTATCCCTTCTCACAATCTTTCAAATTATTCTCCCCTAACCCTTTTACCAACCCCTCCCAGTTTTACAATCTCCTTTCTCAACCATCCCATTATTCTCCCCTAACCCTTACGAATCCCTCCCAGTGGTGACTGCCCAACACATGGCTGGAGCTGCAATGTACGAGTTGGTGAGAGTAGGACACGACCAACTGGTGGGGGAGATCATCCGATTAGAGGGAGGATTCGCTACAATTCAGGTGAGAGGGAGAAGGATTCAGGTTTCTAGGGCAATAAACGGCTACAATATTATCATCTTTGTGCTCGAGGGGATTGTATAACACATCGGTCGATAGAATGAAGTTGATCGAAAGAATGACGCTTTATACATGCCACTGAGAATTTGCTCGTATGTATGACTTAGAACAAATTTTACTGAGGTGTCGCCACATCTGAGATCGGTGTCTGAAATTTCCACAAAATCACAATTTGTACGCGTGTGATACTGATTTAACAGTATATTCACCTACGTACATGGCGCCGCGCGATCGGAAACTTCAGAAGAATTCTCATTTCTCGAGGTGGCGACACCTGCCTTAGAATGTTTTGCTCAACATAATACATCGCAGGTTTACGAGGAGACGAGCGGTGTGTCGTACGGAGATCCTGTGAAAAGAACAGGGAAACCCTTGTCTGTCGAGTTGGGGCCAGGTTAGCGAGGAATTTTTTGTGTAGCTTATTTTTATTGTATTCCAAATTGATGATTAAAAATAAATTTCTTTTCCTAAAAATTTCTTTTCCTTCCTGCTTCTATTGGTTGTTCAGTGAATTTCAATCAGATTTTATTGGAATTATTGGACTAATTGAGATTTGTCCTAATAAATGAATGATTCAAATTTCAGGTATAATGAACAGTATCTATGACGGTATTCAAAGACCACTTGAGGTAAGCTTAGATTTGCGTGAAGTATGATTTAGGGCCTGCATTACATATCGGTCGATGGACCTTCCAGCCGTCGCCGATTGCAAGGTCCTCATCTGCTCAATTCTATTCAACCGACTGGTGCTGCATTTTATACAAGTTTGTTTGTTTGTTTGTAAACCCCAGAGGGGTACCGCTAAGGGCTTCTAAAAATATGAGTATAAAATAATATTCAATCATTAACCATTGGGCAAACAACATAATTCACACCCGACACGTATGATAAACAAAAAAATGACGAAATTTAAGAAAACTGTTCAGTTTTGTGCGAAATTTCTGTCAGATTTTGAAACTTGACTCTTCAAACTTGAATAACTGATTGTTCAAACCCCGCTTAATAACACACTGTACCCATACCAAAATTATGCACGCAGAGAAAAAATCATGCCCCATCTTTTTGAACCTCAGTCACTATGGTCCCAAATTTGACAATATGATTGTTCCTTAGCTCCCCCTCCTCCTTCTTCTTCTTTTTCTCTTCGATGAGGAGTTTGTGAGCTGCTCGCTCCTCCAATGTCCTGTCTAGTCGGATGAAAACTGAGCTGAACTTCTCCGAATGCCGTAACTTCCTGGCTTGCAGAAGCACGTGTCTCGCAGTGCTGGCGCACGAAAACGTCACCTTAACCGGTCGAGGTCTCTCCTTGCTCCCAGTCTTCCCCACGCGACACACATCAGTTGCAGGTTTCATCCCGAGCTCGCCGAAAACTTCCTGTACCTTGTCTGATAAGTCCTCACTCCCCTCCTCCGACATACCGAACACCATCAAGTTCTTGTTCCGGTCTTCTTCTTGGACATTGACTTGACAGCGCTTTTCAACTTCTCTGTGCTGAACTGAGCAACTGATTCAATCGACCTCACAGCATCACTGTACGTCTTGATTTCCGCTTTAACTGTCTCTGAAACGGACTCTGTCAGCGCTCTGCACTGAAGCTAGAAGTTTGTCCTTGTGCCGACCAGGTCGTTTTGCTGAGCAATGATTGCCTTTTGCGAACTCACTAGGTCTGATTTCACTGTACTCAGCTCCGTCCTCAGTAGTCTCAGGCTTTTATGTTGCAGCTGAACAAAGGCGAACGCCGACAGAAACATGGGTGCTAAGGTCTCCTGGCTCAAGCTCCGGCATTTCGCTAAGCTTTGATTTGCGTTAAGTTGATTTGGGCCGTCGCAGTTCATCTCCCTCATCGCCTTTCCCATCCATACACTCGCTTTATTCATCAGTTCGTCGATCATCTTTTCATCGTGGGGTTGTGCGGTGTGACTTCCCAACATTTTAGCCTTTCAATCTGTTCAGTTAAAACTGAAGCAAATACTTGCGCTTTGGTCCATGAACCAAAAGATACTATAAAGTATTCGATCAGTGATAAGTCTTTTTAGATTTTTTTGGCGTTAAATAATGTTCGTCTGCAAAGGAAATTTCGGTTATGTTTGAATGTATGTATGTAAATGCGCTTCCGAAGATGCGCTGTGCCAACGACAAGACCCCTCATGGATAAGAATTAAGTCTGACGGTCGTGCCAAGGCTGACTGTCATGCCAAGGGTTGCAGCGAGGCTGATTTGTTTGTATACCGAATAGTCTGGATAGCAGAGGGCAGGTGACTGGGCAAACTATTGAACAAACGTATATTTTTGGCATATTTTCTAGACATTTACTATGGCCACAATATTTCCTGGCTGAGGATCTGAGTCAAAATGGTACCCAGGCTGAGAAATGTTAATTTCGTCATTTAGATATCCCGCGTCCGGAAAAATGGCAAAAAAGATTTGAATTTCCGGATCACCGCGCGCAAAACTTTAATAAAGAGAGCGATTTCGCGCACGACACTGGAATACTGGAATGTTATAGAAATTAGACATACGCCGCGCAATCTCTTAATTCATCCCCTCCTGCAAAGACACCCCCACCTGCAAAGACACCCCCACCTGCAAAGACATCCTTCACACCACCAAAGACATCCTTCACACCACCCCTCAACTTGAACCTTCTCCACCCCTCCTCCCCTGCTGGGGATCATCTGCTTGAGAACAGAGATCAGGTAAACAGTGGTGTGCACAGTTATTAAAAACTGATACGGCACCGCCTGATTATGGGCTCAAAATGAATCACCTAGGTGGTTCACTAAAATCTTATAAGTTGTACAAGAAATGCGTGGTAGTAGAAGGTTTGTTAATCAATCCTCAAATAAAATCCTCTCACCATCCCTTGCCCCAGGTGATTGGTAAGAACACGGGATCTATCTACATCCCTCACGGAGTCAATGTTCCAGCTCTGGACAGAGAAAAGAAGTGGGAATTCACACCCGACCCAAGTATCACTGTAGGATCGCATATCACAGGTATTAAATTTGAGATGAAAAAAGATCGTGTTTTGTCACAGATGTTTAGAGATCAAACCTACAGTAAAAATTTACAGTTATAGTTTTAAAAGTGTAAAAGTGTAAGTGTATAATTTGTGTCAATATCTACTTCTATCTCATACGATTTACCCTCCCACCTCTCACTATCTCTCAGGAGGGGATGTGTTTGGCACAGTTCCAGAGAACACTCTCATCACCCAGAAGATCATGCTGATGCCGTACTGCAAGGGCATCGTGACGTTTATTGCACCTAAAGGAATGTACACAGTGGAAGAGACTGTGCTGGAGATAGAGTTCGAAGGGAAGAAGTCCCAGCACACTATGATGCAGGTGAGATGACGTCATCAACATTCAATCGGGGAGGGGTTTTAAAAGAAGCCCAGGAAGCAAAGTAAACTTTCCTGAAAATATACTGCAGGATTTTGTTGGAATGTACGAGATTTAGTCTGACTCTTGTTTGTTTTTTGTTCCCTTTCTAACCCTTCCACATCAGGTGTGGCCAGTACGTACTCCCCGACCTGTAGCAGAGAAACTAGCTGCAAACAACCCCCTTCTTACTGGACAGAGGGTCCTGGATGCTCTCTTCCCGTACGTTACTGTAGAAACAGTATTGTGTGTTGTTATGGTTACTCGTTACTATAGTAACCAGAGTTGTCTGTTGTCATGGTTACTTGTTACCATGGTAACCTGTTAAATATAAATATCACCAAATATGACTCTATAAACCATACCGAAAACGCGATCAATAATCGAACACCAGGGTGCCCACGCCACCAATCAGCCTGTGATTTGTGGCTATCAGAAAACCCCGATAAACACTCTGAATAACCTCTCAGTTGTGTGCAAGGCGGAACTACCGCTATCCCCGGTGCCTTTGGGTGCGGTAAGACGGTTATCTCGCAAGCTCTCTCAAAGTACAGTAACTCTGATGTTATTATCTATGTGGGGTGTGGGGAGCGAGGGAATGAGATGGCTGAGGTCCTCCAGGAGTTCCCTGAGCTAGGTTAGGGTCCCTTGTTCCTCAGTTAGGAGTGAAGGATTGGGGGCAGGCTCCTTACGTATTATTGGTTCAATCTGTTCCCTACAACTATGGCACAAACTATGGAAATTCAGCTATATTTCCAAAACTCTATGATAACCGATCACCAATCGTCTCCACTACCTCTCATCCCATCAATCCCCCTGAGCTAGAGTTGGAACTGCACGGAGTTACCCATAACATCATGAAGAGAACGTGTCTGGTGGCCAACACATCCAACATGCCTGTAGCTGCTAGGGAGGCTTCTATCTACACTGGTACGTGTTGCTATGGTTATTGGTTACCACTAGTTCTATCTACACGGGTACGTTTAATATGTTGCCATGGTTACCACTGGTACGCGACATGTGTTGCTGTTTTTACCACTAGGCTGGTAGGTGAATTCTTGGATTTTTACTGGTATTTGGCATGAGGAATTGTTACTGATACCCGTGCAGATGTCCCGATTATTACGATTCTAGCAGAGTATTATCCATCAATATTGAGTTTGTCACCATAGTTACATCTGTTGCCATTGTTACCCACTTCACCATGGTTACCCTCTCATCTCCCCAGGTATTGCCCTAGCAGAGTACTTCAGAGACATGGGTATGCACGTGTCCATGATGGCAGACAGTACATCTCGGTGGGCTGAGGCCCTCAGGGAGATCTCTGGGCGTCTGGCGGAGATGCCTGCTGACAGTGGCTACCCTGCCTACCTGGGTGAGATTCTTTTACATTTCTGAGATTTGTTCTGTCGTCATTCATCGATTACCTGCTTTTAGATTGTAAATCGTTTGCCTGAAGGTGTGCATCAGTACTATTAGGAAAATTGTGAAACGCATGGTTTTTCGTCGGATTTCAAATCTTCCCTCTACCCTTTTTCCTCGCCAAAACTCATCCCTCCCCTAGGATCCCGTCTTGCCTCATTCTACGAGCGGGCAGGTAGAACCCGTTGCCTGGGTAACCCCGGAAGAGAGGGCAGTGTCAGCATTGTGGGGGCTGTATCCCCGCCCGGTGGGGATTTCTCAGATCCCGTCACCAGTGCCACCCTCGGTATTGTACAGGTAAGTCAGAATGTGACTGAGTGGATGCTGTTAAATTGTGTTATAAATACTGAAATACAGACCTTCTGGTCACGGGTAATGATTCTGGCTATTTAAGGATTTATTGAAGTGATGCATGCAATTTAGTGCAGTGGTTAGAGGGTGTTTAGGCTGAGAAATGTGCGCGTAATTGCTATTTAGTGCTCTGATTAGTGATCTGTGAGTACTACAGAGAACCTGTTTAGTGTTTATGCTACACGTACCCTACTTTTTACCCTGAGGGCCGAGGGTGCTCAAAAACGTACCCTTTCTTTCGAAGGAGGGAAGATTTATTTTTTTTTTTTCCCGGGGGAAACCCCCCCCTTTTTTAAAAAAACCCCTCCCCCCTTTAAAAATTTTTTTTTTGGGGGCCCGGGGGGGGGGGTTTTTTGGGGGGGTGTCCCAAAGGGGGGGCCCCCCCCCCCAAAAACCCCCGGGGGCCCCGGGGGGGTTTTGGAAAAAGGGGGTTTTTTTTTTTTTTTTAAAAATTTTTAAAAAAAGGGGAAAATTTTTTTGGGGGGGTTTTTTTTGGGAAAAAGGGGAAAAAATTTTTTTTTTAAAAAAATTTTAAAAAAAATTTTTTTTTTTTTTTTTAAAAAAAGGGGGGTTTTCCCCCCCCCCAAAAACCCCCCTTTTTTAAAACCCCAAATTTTTTGGGGGGAAAAAATTTTAAAAAAATTTTGGGGGGTTTAAAAAAATTTCAGAAAATTTCCCGGGGGGAAAATTTTTTCCTTTTTTTTTTCTGGTTTTTTTTTTGGGGAAACCCCTTTTTTTAAAAAAACCCTTTTTTTTGGGGGCCCCCTTTTTTTTTTTTCCCCCCCAAACCCCCCCGGGGGGTTTTTTGGGGAAAAACCCCGGGTTTTATTGGTAAAAATTTCCCCCTTTTAAAAAACCAAATTAAAATTAAAAAATTTTTTTTTTCCCCCGGAAAAAAAAACCCCCCCAAAAAAAAAAAAAAGGGGGAACCCTTAAAAAAAAAAAAACCCCCCCCCCCCCAAAAAAAAAAATTTTCAAGGGCGTTTTTTAAAAACCCTTTTTTTTTTTTTTTCCCCCCCAAAAAGGGGGGGCCAAAAAAATTTTTTTTTAAAAAAAACCCCTTCCCCAAAATTTCCGACTTTTTTTTGGGGTTTTAAAAAAAAACCCCCCAAAAAAAACCCTTTAGTGGGAAAAAAAACCTTTTTTTTTTTTTTTTGGGGAAAAAAAAATTTTGGAAATTTTTAAAATTTAAAAAAAAATTTAAAACTTCCCAAAAAATTTTTTAAAAAAGGGGTTTTTTTTTTTTTAAAAAAAAAAAAAAATTTAATTTAAAAAAAAAAATTTTTTTAAAATTTTTTTTGGGAAAAAAAAAAAAGGGGCCCCCCGGGGGCCCCCCCAAAAAAAAAAAATTTTTTGGGAAATTTTTTTTTTAAAAAAAAAAAAGGGGGGGTTTAAAAATTTTTTTTTTTTTTAAAAAAAAAATTTTTTAAATTTTTTTTTGAAAATTTTTTTTTAAAAAAAAAATTTTTTTTTTTTAAAAAAATTTTTTTTTTTTTTTTTTTTTAGGTTTTTCCCCTTTTTTTAAAATTTTTTTGGGGGAAAAAATTTAAAAAAAATTTTTTAAAAAAACCCCAAAAAAAAATTTGGGTTTTTTTTAAATTTTAAAAAAAAATTTTTTTTTAAATTTTTTTTCCCCCTTTTTTTAAAAAAAAGGTTTTTTTTTTAATTTTTTTTTTTTTCCCCCCCTTTTTAAAATTTTTTTTTTTTTTTTTTTTATTTAGTTCCAAAAATTTTTTTTTTTTAAATTTACTAAGCTATTCCCTTTCAGTCGGTATGATGTCCAACATGATCCTGTTCCACGACCTGGCTATGCATGCGGTGGAGTCCACAGTCCACAGCGAGAATAAGATTACCTGGAACATGATACACGATAGGATGAGGGGAATCATGTACGATCTTACCAAGATGAAGTTCATGGTGAGTGGAGAAACCCCTGAAATCCTCTGTTCGAAGTTCACATATTTGATCATGGATTTAGAAAACTATAGGATCTAATTTCATTCTCATTCCAAAATTTTCTATTTTCTAGACTCTTTTCAAATTAAATAACGAGCCCCTTATTTCAGGACCCCAAAGCTGACGGAGAAGAAAAGATTCTGAAGAGTTATGCCGAGTTGGCCGAGAAACTGAGAGAGGAGTTCAGATCATTGGACGATTAATTAATTAATTAATTGAACTGGAGCTATCACTAACACTTAATAGGCCAATTATAATATTATGATGCGATATTAAGGACAATTTATGTGTTATATTTCGGATTCAAATTTGAAATTTACTGACTTGAATTACATATCGAATGCTATGTAATAGTGTTGTCTTCTGTTTTAGAGAATATCTTTTTTAAAGTTGAGATAAGCGATATACTTTTATTTTGGGATCATTTATCGCAAAACATCAAAAAGTTTGAGAAAAAGCTAATAAGGATTCTTTAATGTTTAAAATGTACATCAAAATGCTCAATCAATGATCTTCTTCCGTCTTAGAGACTCCGTAGAAACTGCGAAAGTGTTATATTTTAGTATTTTCTGTTTAATATTGCCCTGAGCACCTTGTGATGTTGGTGTGTCTGTTCGAAGCTGGACTTCTGCGTATATTTGATTTATGATTCCAATGATTTTGAATTCACAATTTAAGATTAATTATTCCCAATTATGACATCCTTGTTTTCGTTGTTGATAGAATTAAGTACGAATTTTTGAACAGCTTCTTCGCTCTGTACGTGTACGTTGAAATGCCATGTTATTGAAAAAATGGACAATTTCCAGGAAATTTAGATTTACATAGCACAATGTACGTACATTGACGCGACAAATTGTTCAACTTTTCCGTACTTAAAAGTTTTTCGGGTACTGTGTGATCTACTGCGTAAATTCTAGAGCAATAAAATTACCGTGTGCTGTCTTCAACACTGCATTCCACAACTTGAATAGAGCATGTTACCTCGATCAACTTCAGCCATATCAGTTCGGATTATCAAGTTTTCTGATCAGTCATCAGCTCAAAATTATTCCACAATTAGCTAATTTGCTCCCGGGAGTTATAAATCATCAAAATTGATAATAAATGCACTGCAAATTTCATTACAGTTGCCATGGCAACATACAAAACTGAGAACTGTTGCTTAATAACTGCACAATGTTGGCAACTCCGGATGGCAGGGCTCGACCAATGAAAGGGCGTAAAAGGAGCTCGTAGGAACTGATCGCGCAATGCTACGATCAATTGCTGCGAGCAGAAACTCTGGCCAATGAGCGCGCGTTATCACTGCATGGCAACCCGAGAGCTTCGTCCGTTGTATTTTCTCTGTATTTAAACCGCGTGCTGGCCGTTTGTTACTCATGTTGCAGAGACCTTCCCGTGCGATTTGAGTTCCAAGATCTTCTTTGATTTTAGTCGAAATAGGTACGATCAAGGTCTTAATTTATCATTTGAACCTTTAGGCATCCCTGAAAAGTGAAAATAATCGAACTTTCCGATCGTTTTAGTTCTTCTGTTTTTTTAATCTGAAATCAAATGATTGAGTATTGACCCCACCCATTTGCCTTTGCTCAAAGTTCAATTTTACGCTGTGAAACTTCCTAATTTGAAATCTTAAATTTGATCATTTTCTGAGTTCTAGCTATCACTATGTCCGGAGAAAGGAAGGCAGTTATCAAGAATGCCGACATGGCAGAAGATATGCAGCAAGACGCCGTGGAGTGTGCCACTCAGGTACTTTAAAGTTATACTCTGAAATCAATATTTGTTTGATTTTAAATTTGCTGAAACTAAGAATTCTGGGTTGTATGAATCAATATCCAATCTACCGCCCTCTTAGTCCTACACTATTTTCTTGCGAGATTGTTGAATTAAATATTCCATTGCTCAGGCTCTAGAGAAGTACAACATCGAGAAGGACATTGCTGCGTACATCAAGAAGGAATTCGACAAGAAGTACAACCCCACATGGCATTGCATTGTGGGCCGAAACTTCGGCTCCTACGTCACCCACGAGACCAAGCACTTCGTTTACTTCTACCTCGGCCAGGTTGCCATCCTTCTCTTCAAATCCGGATAAACTGAAACGGACAGATCCCAAGGACTTCTTTTGATATTTTGTTGATGTCCAGAGCTTCTTGCCATGGTCAGGCCATGGTCCCAGAGAGATAATTCGACGGCCATGAGTTGTGAAAGTTAATAAAAGTGGGTTTGATATGGACTGATCAAGATAAGCATGGTCCTAATCGGATGCATTCCCCAAGATTAACTTCACTGCCAAATTTCAAAATATAAGTTAGCAATCACGTGATTGCACATTTATTTTTAACTGATGTTTTTTATTGTATTAATTATCTAATTTGAATTTAATTAACACGTTTCTAAGTTATTTTAGCATGCTGCTTCATTCGTCCAAACTTTCTAACTGAAGTCTTTTTGCTTGGCATTGGTCTTAACTTAGCTCCACTGCACTAAATTCATAGCAGTGATCAGTTTGCATCGCTTAACTTAAAAGTTCTGACCAATTTATGTGATTATTTGTGTCAATTCACTTCAAAGACTTATTCTAAATCCAATTCATTATTCTAACATCGAATCTAACTGAGTTCTAGCTATCACTATGTCTGGAGAAAGGAAGGCAGTTATCAAGAATGCCGACATGGCAGAAGATATGCAGCAGGACGCCGTGGAGTGTGCCACTCAGGTGAGAATTTTTCATCGTCTATCCTTGAAATCATCGATAACTCATCGACAAACATTCTCTTGTTCTTGAAATTCTCGATACTTCTTTCCACCCCAAGTCCCATTCTACTCACTGCGCGGTGCTGCCAATATATGCTTGACCCCCATGCTTTCTTCCCGCCAATTTTACATGCTCTACACATTCCACAATCTTCTGTGTGCTACATTATCTCACTGAACATATCATCAGCTTATACATTATCTAGTTACTGTTACACCCAGTTCGTGACGAATGGAATTTACTTACCTTAGGGATCGTTCACATATTACATAATCAATTTTTGGGCATTTTTTACCCCCCTCCCCCCCTCCGTAATCAAACGTAATCATGGCCAAACCCCCCCTCTTTTTCGGAAAATATTACGTAATCATGGCCCAACCCCCCCTCTCCTTCATTTTTTGACGTCACCAAAAACTATATTAACTGACAAAAATTAGAACAGTATCGTGTGTTTCAATTCAATCATCAACATCATCGACTTGAAGATGACATTCAAAGCTTCATTTAGTTTTTCCACGGAAATCTCGCCTACGACAACTCCTCTGACAATGAGATGGACACCTCCTCCTCTTTCTCTTCCTCCAACGCATCCTCATCTGCTCATCATCCTCCTTTACCTCCAACAGATCATCCTCCTCCTCCTCCTCTACACCTGAGGCCCCCAGTTCCATTAAAGAGCCAGAAGTCAACGTCTTGGTCCCACCTCAACCTCCTTCAAAACCGATGGAACCAAAGATCAGTATCCGTGTCCTGCTCATCTGCCACCAAAGCCGACAGAACCCAATCCAGATCAGCCCTAGCCCCTAAGTGCCAGATCAGAGTCTGGCAACTTCACAGACAACTGCAGCTTCCTACACATTCATCAAAAAGATTGATTCCTGGATAATGGAGCTACGGATGTACGCAAAGACCTGCTCTGGCATCAACTCTAGAGCTCTAGGGAAAGAAAGGCCTCCGAAGTCCGAAGTCCGAACCTCTGATCAAGCACAGAGCAGCAAACCTTATATACAAAGAGGCACTGAAGTGGTTTGGAAGAGTTCAACGAATGGAGTACATCCATCCTATAAGTATAAGTCCTCTACGGGCAGCACTAAAGGAACTATACATTCTGAACCATATTGAGTTAAAGTAGATCATGTTTTAATCATAATTATGAAATTTAGACAATTTTTTCTGCAAATGGTTAATTTTTGGTAATAAAAATTCGGATATCCTTTATATTTTCATAAAAAATCCTTGAAATTTTCATGAAAATTCTTGAAATTTTCATGAAAATTCTTGAAATTTTTATGAAAATTCTTGAAGTTTTCATGAAAATTCGTGAAATTTTCATAAAAATCCTTGAAATTTTCATGAAAATTTAGATATTCTGATTACGTAATCATTGGCCAAACCCCCCCCCCCCCCCCCCTCGTAATCAAACGTAATCATTTGGAAACCCCCTCCCCCCCCTCGGCTGATTACGTAATATGTGAACGATCCCTTAGTACATGAAATTAAGAACTCCGAAAATTAAGAACGCACATTATTAGGCAACACCAAATTAAGCATTTTTCATAGCTATTTTGCTTATTATCTATCATATCAATTTTTGACGTTACACCAAATTAAGCATTTTTGCGGCCTGAGTGCTTAATTTTCTGCTTACTTAATTTCATGTACTAAGGTATCTCTCCTTGGACCTTGTACTACATTACGTATCAAATTATCTGGTGTTAAATGTACAGTGCACACTGCTGATACATTACCTTGACATTTCATGCCCACTCAGGCTCTAGAGAAGTACAACATCGAGAAGGACATTGCTGCGTACATCAAGAAGGAATTCGACAAGAAGTACAACCCCACATGGCATTGCATTGTGGGCCGAAACTTCGGCTCCTACGTCACCCACGAGACCAAGCACTTCGTTTACTTCTACCTCGGCCAGGTTGCCATCCTTCTCTTCAAATCAGGATAAACTCTGGACAGAGGCTCTATGCCAGATATGTTTGTTCCATTCCATGATGTTTCCATAGCAACAGGAATTTAAATCAGATAGCAACACCTCACAAGTCACACAGACCTTGAGAAGCGTTGAGATTCCCCAGACGTTCAGAGCAAAACGAATATGTCAGACTTTGCAATCCCCCAGGATACATTCCTTAGCCAGGACCAAAGAACTGATTCCTGTGCCCCATATTCTATTAAATGAATTATTGGAAGGTCTTCAGTCCTCATTATATGGCACATTTAATTTATTTAACAGGACAATGTGAATTTTATTCAGATCATACTTGCAAGAACATTGTTTTATGCTTCACAGTTTCAGCTTGTCTTTTTGATCAATATTCGGGATTTCCGATTTAAAGTTTCTAAATTTCTTGTAACAGTGGTTATTGATTCCCTACATTCTATTTCAGATCGAATAAATCATTATCGTGTCATTTTCTCTCAGCTACATTTCTATTATAAACGGTTAGATATTTCTACTTGGCATTAGATTAATATGCTGACGTACTTTTTTTGAAGTTTAGAGCTGATTTTTACCCAAATAAGTAGATTTATATTTCTTGACTTTTTCATTAACCATTCAATCGATCGAAAATGTTTGCCTAATACAATCAAATTTGAGTAGCTATCACTATGTCTGGAGAAAGGAAGGCAGTTATCAAGAATGCCGACATGGCAGAAGATATGCAGCAGGATGCCGTGGAGTGTGCCACTCAGGTAAGCTTTTGGGGCATTCAAATAGGTCTTTTTTTCAGAATTACCCCGCTAATATTTCTCTTAGTTTTGTTCATTTCTTAGTTTTGTATTTCTCTTGGTTATGCATTTGGTAGAGCATTGGAGAACATTGCCTTGTTTCATTGCGCTACTGAAACTCGCACTCACAGAACTCCTCCCCACTCAGGCTCTAGAGAAGTACAACATCGAGAAGGACATTGCTGCGTACATCAAGAAGGAATTCGACAAGAAGTACAACCCCACATGGCATTGCATTGTGGGCCGAAACTTCGGCTCCTACGTCACCCACGAGACCAAGCACTTCGTTTACTTCTACCTCGGCCAGGTTGCCATCCTTCTCTTCAAATCCGGATAAATCTGGGTTTGTTGGGATATGGTACGGTGTATCAATATAGGGCAGAAGATAATGTCATTCGACCTTCCAGAACATTTGAAATCAGAGCATCACAATCATCAGACCACTAATTTCTTTTTAATTTGAAAAGTTTTATACGCGTAAATTATTCTGTATAAAATGTATGATTATGTATTTGTTTATTTCTTCATTCATTCAATTAATTATACTGTTGCTGGATTAACATATGAGAAGTTTTTAAATTAGCCTTCGTGACCTAAATTAGCTTTCGTGACGTATCAAAGCGTGCATGTGTCAACTTCAAGGCATACGTGCGTCCTTCAAGGCGTGCGCACGTCCTTCCAAGGCGTACGTACGTCCTTCAAGGCGTACGTACGTCCTTCCAAGGCGTACGTACGTCCTTCAAGGCGTACGTACGTCCTTCAAGGCGTACGTACGTCCTTCAAGGCGTACGTACGTCCTTCAAAGGCGTACGTACGTCCTTCAAAGACGTAGTTCGTCCTTCAAAGGCGTACGTACGTCCTTCCAAGGCGTACGTACGTCCTTCCAAGGCGTACGTACGTCCTTCCAAGGCGTACTTACGCGTTCCTAAGCCCGCATAGGTGTGCGTACGCGCAGCGCTTCCCTGTAAGTGTACGCTTCTGGGGAAGTGCGCCGCGCAACCCAAACAGGGCGATATACGTGTTTAGCAAGCGGGGCTGATTCTCGAGGTAGTCAGTCAACGTGAGACAAGATTTGATTTAAAATATTGGTCAGACAACGTCTGGCAAGAGTTTTGAGCCGCGCGCTCTAATTTAGCTGAGATCTGCTTGCGCGCGCGTTTAAAAAAAACTCATTTAAATTTTAGGTGGCGCGCACTCTATCACATGTAAACGCCACTCATCGGCGAGTAAAAATGCTTGCGCAGGGGACAAATTGTGAATTATCGAAAAGAGGGGTGCATGCAGTGGGAGTCCGGAGTTTCGACTTCCGAGAGCGTTTAGAGTTGCGTTAGAAGAATTTTAGGAATTTGCTGTGTACATAGACTTAGAGGTAATAGGCCAATAGGGCCGGCCACTGCGGTACTGTCTAGGGGAGGACAATGTTGAATGTAAATGTTTCTGTGGAAAATGTGATCCTTTTGACAATTGACAAGCCCATAAGTGAAATAGAAGAAGAAGGTTCCAAGACCGCAAAATCGTAATCATCGTTCAATTTCAAAAGTTTATGAGGACAGAGGAATCGGCCACACTGCAAATTCACAATTCAACGTTTGGAGTTTTTCGTCTTCTCTATAAAGCTATAACAAGAATCCAGTTGAACAATAGCAAGCATCGCACTGATCATGTGACCTACAGCTTGCCTACATTCTGTACATAATACGTTCTGTGATGATGTGCTCGAATATAATGGACGGTGTTACATCATATAATGTGAGAATGATAGATTTCACAGCTTTGTTCTTTGCATGGTAAGAGCAGTTATAACTTTGCTTTATATAATCTCCAGTCACGTATTCACAAGCAAGATAACTAGTTAGCTAGGTCGTTTGAGATGTACGTCTGATTGTAGGTATATATCGATAATAAAAGTTCTCCCTGTGTTTTAGTCATACCCATCTGTTTTGTGTTCAGTTCTTTAGTTTAATGGCCTTTGTACTATTTGGGGAAAGTACATTTTCAATCATTCAAACTTTCAAAGAGGTTTTCGTTGTTTGATTTATTGTTTATTTTGCTGTCAATCATTCAAACATTGTTTATATTTTTCAATACAGCACATAAAACTCCTGTCAAGCCCACCAATCGACATATTGTTGTCTGACATTGAACCTTCAACTTGAACCACGGTTATTGGTTGTAGTAGTAACCATGTCAACTGAATTACTATACTAGGATACTGACAATTAAGGCATTTACTATAAATACTATCATTACAGTGCATTCCTACATACAGTTTACACAAGGCCTCAAGATTCTTTGACAAATGTGTCAGTGTGCTAGCATCCTTGTTTAGTTGGAGTCATGCCAAAAGGTAGGCGTTTTAACTTCATCAGTTCACCATTCTAACCTATGATAATGACGTCACTCTCACAGGCCTACTCGGTAGGCCTGTCCCTCCCTAGCATTTATATTGATGTAATTCAACACAGCCTTTTATTTTAATTTGATGATCTTAGCACCAGCTGGCATTAAGGTATGTTGTGTATCATCAATTCGTGTACATGTTGTTCAGAAGTGATCGTTGAAATGCCTTTTTTCAGTTTTAAATATACCCATTTTTAGATCTCCCTTCTTTTGCATTAATTATAAATAGCCGAGTTCCTTTAAAAAAAGTAAACTCCGATTTCTCACCGCTCGCACGCATTGAAAGTCTGTTAAATAGACATCAGACGGTAGTCGGTAAATAGAACATGGTTTAAAAGTAATAACATTCAAACAACCATCTGCACACAGCTGTTCTAAGTACAACCCCTGAACTATCAAATTAAGTCATTTGTACCGTATAGCTATATTGCTTCGTAATTACATAGATAATTATTTTATATTTAACAAGTTGGTTCGGGGAAATATAATTTTCCTAGTTCCATCTGCAGCTTTTCCATGTGGTTGTGTTTGTCTCGATGTACTAAATTTGGCCAATATATTCCCCTATTTCTTCATTTATTCGTTACATTCATTCCTTTGCATTGTCTTTCTTACGTGTTACATTCGTTCTAAATTTCCAAGATGGATGAATTTCCATTTTAATCATGAAATAGAATAGGTGCCCAGCTCCAATCTAGGTTCGTTTGTAACTTTCCAATCTATATGGATGAATTTCCATTTTAATTAGAATAGGTACCCAGCTACAATCTAGGTTCGTTTGTCACTGACAAAGCGCCAAAAACCCCGGCCATGAAATTCGTCACTGGCTCCAATCTGTACAATTTTTACCAGTGTTTTCATATAATGTACATGTGTGTAGAGACTGTGTACACTGTACATTCATAGTTCTAGTTACCAAAAGCCAAGTATTGAAGAACAATGGAATTATCGTTGTGTTGTTTTAACAATGTGTTAGCAAACATCACCAATGATCTTGTTTAGAATGGAGCCGATGGGCATCAATGAAATATATTGGGGCTAAGTAATATATCGCGTTACACGAAGTTGTCCCTGGTTGTGTGATTTCACAGCTTTAATTCGATTGAAACACTAAATATCATTATATTGTGGGTACTGAGTTGACCAGTGGTGGTTCTTTACCGTTCTCGTTTTTTTCGTATACACGCTGGTTTGACCGACTCATGTCTATGAAATTCTAGGCCTGGAAAGGTAAGAATTACTGTGGGCTAAAAACGGGCCATCATTTGTCAGATTGTATAGCGCAAAGTGTACCACACGGGACCGATTTTTCGGTCCCGTTAATTTGCTCATACAAATTGCAATGCTGTCAGAGACATTATTTTCAATGAGATTATTTTCAATGAGATTATTTCAATATTTTCAATGAGATTACACGTCGCTTTTATTTATTTTACCCAGATTTCACGACTGCTTGATCCCATAGTCATACAAGCAGGGGTTCCCTTGCATTTGCATTGCAAATTTTGCAAACGTCCACAGAACATGTTATCATTATCACTATTTGTCATTTGCGTTGTTTAGGTTTTGCTTTTGTCTCTCAATTATATTTTAATGAATTGGTTAACCAAAAGTGAAGCCAAAAGTATAACATCTGCGCGCCACGAACCTCCTTCTTAAAAGTGATCATAAAGTTAAGGACACTTTTCATAATTAGGAACGCGAATTATTACTGTTCATGAAACGCAGACTTAGGGAGGGTTTATGATAAGTCTTCTTAATAATTAAATATTTAGGAAGTTCCTAAGAAGAATAACTAATAAGGTGTGTGCGAAATATTTTCTTAACTCAAGTTTCGTGAACTCCTGTTACGAGTTTTCTCGTAAGGGGGTATGAGCCCCTTAAAATCGATCATAAGTAAATTCCTTAAGTGCACTTATCTCTGTTTGTGGAGGATTGTTTAGCGCATTAGGTGCACAAAACGCGGTTTTCTGGCTCCAGTTAATTTACTGAATACTGTGTGTTTCAAGACATGTGTCTAAATGCAAAATCCTAGAAAAATTATTTAAATTTTAGTGCTATTTGAAATAGGTATTAGGAAATGTAATCACTTATCTACAAATTGAAATTGCACTACTTATCAAAATTGCACTACTGTCACATTTACTTGATTTTTAGAACCATTTGAAATTTGGACCCATGTCTTGAAACACCCTGTACATATTCCCATGCGGTCAAAGACGTTATTTTCAATGAGGTTATTGACGTAATTCATATATTTTTCCTGTTCGTCACCTAAATTTTACGACTATAGTAAATCTAACAGTCTAATACACGAGCACGTACGAGCAAGAATTCCCTTGCAAAGGTCAGTAGAAGGGTTTATCGTTCACTCTGACTTCCTCGACTTTCGGACATTCCTTGAAATCACCCTTTTGCCATCTGTTTTGTTTAGTTAATTTACTGAATACTGTGTGTTTCAAGACATGTGTCTAAATGCAAAATCCTAGAAAAATTATTTAAATTTTAGTGCTATTTGAAATATGTATTAGGAAATGTAATCACTTATCTACAAATTGAAATTGCACTACTTATCAAAATTGCACTACTGTCACATTTACTTGATTTTTAGAACCATTTGAAATTTGGACCCATGTCTTGAAACACCCTGTACATATTCCCATGCGGTCAAAGACGTTATTTTCAATGAGGTTATTGACGTAATTCATATATTTTTCCTGTTCGTCACCTAAATTTTACGACTATAGTGAATCTAACAGTCTAATACACGAGCACGTACGAGCAAGAATTCCCTTGCAAAGGTCAGTAGAAGGGTTTATCGTTCACTCTGACTTCCTCGACTTTCGGACATTCCTTGAAATCACCTTTTGCCATCTGTTTTGTTTAGGTTTTGCTTTGATATCTCAGTTACAGTAAAATAAGTTTACTAAAAGTGAAACCAAAAGTGAAAGATCTGCGTGTCTACTTGTGAATAGATTCGCTTAATAGAAACTTATCGGTCAAAAGATATTGAGGTAATAGTACGTTGTGTATTTGAATAATCAGAACCTGCAATATATATGGGGTAGGTGGAGCCCATTGCTCAAATATGGAGAAAACTTTGTGACCAAACTATCCCCCAGGATCATCGTATGTAAAATCGTAATCTGAAAACTAAACTAGGATCTAGGAGAAAACCTTGATGAGTTTTTGAAGTAGAAAGAGGAAGAATTGAAAAGGAAGAAAAAGATAAATAGAGAAAGAAGAAAAGATTTCCACATAGATGCACCATGTTTCTTTCACTAAGATAACAATAGTTTTAGTGGTAGCATTCCTTAGGGGAAACAATGTAGAATGTCATCCCTCCCCTTCAGAAAATCTAGAAAATCCTGATTCAAAGACTTCACTGAATTCAAGAAACTCAGAACCAAAGACGCCAGAAAACTCAGAACCAAAGACGCCACAAAGTTCCATAAATTCAGAAGAACAGACATCAGAAAACTCAGAATCTTCAAAGGATTTCTCCAATGATAATTCCTCCATAAACGTGTCACTTGGGAGTCCAGATAGTAATTTTACAAATGTTTCAAGGGGAGGGGAGGAATTGGATCGGTCTGTGAGGATTGTAAATGGGGACGATGTCAACTTGGGTCACCTACCATTCATGGTAAGAACACATTTATTCTAAGAATATTTACTATTTATCCGTTTTCATATGTACTTGAGTGTAGACAAGGTAAAGATAATAGGTATAAACAGTGTTGCCATGGCACCATTGCTACTTACTTAAGATGAACAAATGCTCTACTAGTACTTAGGACTTTGTTGTATGGCACTTAGTAAATAGTACTTGGTACATTGTAGGCAATATACATATTATTCACTTTACAAATTCATCTGTATATCTAGATTATAATGGTAACTATAATCTTTGGTCAAGTTACCATGGTCACAATTTTACCAGGTGCGTCTACTCATGCAGCGTAACGGTGCAGTGTTTGTCTGTGGGGGCTCCTTACTAACAGAGCACTGGGTGCTAACAGCAGCCCACTGTGTGACCATGGTACCATGTTACCATGGTAACACTGTGCTCTATAAGCATGTTACCAAGTAACCATGTTACCAGGTGCGACTATTAATGCAGCGTAACGGTGCAGTGTTTGTATGTGGGGGCTCCCTCCTGACAGAGCACTGGGTGCTGACAGCAGCCCACTGTGTGACAGAAGACATGCAGATGGAGGGCAGCAACTTTACTTTCGTAATGGACGGGAATAGGATAATGGTAAGTGGTGGTTTTAGGGATTTGGTTTGTGTATGGCATGAGATAAGTATGGCAAGGTGCAACTGTACATATTCCGAGATCTAGATCAGTAGCAAGATCAATCTTTGTCATATGGGGATCAATAGATGCAGAAAATTGTGAGAAAAGGTTTCAATAAGATAAGACAGAGATAAACTGAAAGATAAAAAGGAGATAAATTGAGATTAAAAGGAGATAAACTGAGATGAAACCCCTCGCCAGGTAAAAGCAGGAGATGTTTCTCTAGACGAGGTGGAACACTCCCAGGAGGACAGATACGTGACTCAAGTGTACCTGCACCCCCAATACCACCCTTGGTACTTGAAGGTAACTGAGAAATCTTCTGCGGAATACTCAAACATAGTTGCGATGAAAATACCGCTGATTGCTGGCCAATAGATGGTTAAACTTTGATTTTGGCGCCATCAACTCGAAGATAAAACTCTTGATCATTATGCTCGTCTTCGCCCAGATCCTCTGATCCCCACAATCTGTCACTCCAAGAATCTCCTCTTTTATCCCCTAAACAATCCCTCCCTCAGGCGGACATAGCCCTACTCTACATCAAGGAAGGGTTCTACTTCACCCAGTACTCGCACAGCAACATTGACATTGTACAGATAGCGAGTGAACTGCCTCCAGCAGGCACTACTGTCACAGTGGCAGGTAGGGATGAGAGGGATTAGGGATGGATGGGAGAGAGAAGGATGGGAGAGGAGGGACGGCTTGACAAGGAATGGGAGAAGAATCTCCGGTTTTACGGAGGAAAAAGAGCGTAGTCGTTGAGGAAACATTGATTAACTGATAGAAGTGCCCCAAAAAAAACAAAGAAAAGTAAGATATGTAACTATCCCCATAAAACTCGGAATTAATCCCCACCAACCTCCCCAGGTTGGGGTAAGCAAGAGGATGGAGAGCTAGCCAGACTACTCCAGATGAACTCTTACCTGGTTCCTGATCAGGAGGCTTGTAGGATACACTACGCTAGTCTAGGGTGAGAGACTAGAGTCATATTTATGGTAGAGTACCAGTACAAAGTAGCAGCAAACATCATGATCAAGGTCTTAACAGCAAACATCAAGGTTTTAGCTTGATGACGTGAGGTCATTAAACCTAAAAACAGTTATTTTAAACCAAATCGGAGTTAAGTCATTCCAAAAAAGGTATAATTCCATCCTAATAATGCCTAATAAGGAATAACTGCCCAGGTACCACTTGGCTGCTGGTATGTGGTGTACGGGGGACTACGACATGACCTCGCACAGTGCGCAGGGAGACAGCGGGGGTCCTGTGTTCGTAAACAACGGGGGGATTTTCACTCAGGTACATTGCTATTTTGTAGGTTTGTACAGTGTACATTAAGAACGAACAATTGTCTTGTACAGTCCACAGTGTTCAGTTTAGGGTGTTCACTGATCTTTGTACATTGACCATGTAGAATGTGTCATGTACAGTGTATATCCCCCCTGCAACAACGGGGCATTTTCACTCAGGTACATAGTGTATACATTGATCATGTAGAAGGAGTTATTGTCTTGTACAGGATTACAGTGTAGAGTGTACATTGTATAGTGTACAGTATAGAGTATACGTTTTTCATTGATAATTGCACATTGACCATGTCTAATGTGTCATGTACAATGTATATTGGCAGTATATACATTGTATACAATACGTCCACTCTTACCTCCATCCACTCTCAGTACAATGTATAATTCCTTGTACAATGTATACTGTACACCACCCTCACTTCCTCCGCTCTCAGTACGGTTTAGTGAGTTGGGGAATAGACATGGAGGAAGTTGGGTCCCATGATTTCGATGTGAACGCTGATGTGCCTTTCTACAAGCCTTGGATTGAGGAGACCCTGGTGAGTCAGAGTAGAAATGGCAATTGGAAGGGAACAATGCCTCAGAAGTGACTTATTCTGGAGGGGTACAACCCCATGCAGTGATAGATCAAAAGCTCTAATTGCAACAGAATCAGTAGCAATAAAATTAAAAACCAAGCGTTCTATGAATTAACCAATGAAAAAGCAAGATCCCTCATCCAATGAGAACACAGGATCAACTGATCTAACCAATGAAACCGCAGGTCACATGATCCCCTATTTTAGCCAATGAAAACTCCTTATCCACTGCTTCAACCAATGAAACCCCTGGAATCCCACGAGGAGTCTCGACATGAGGTGTATGTTAGTGTGGAGAGCAAGACTGCGACTATCAAGAAGGCGGGGCTGGGATACTTTCTGATAAACGTTACCTGTGATGAGGGATACTTTATCAAGGTATGCAATAACCTTACCTTCCAAAAAAGGTATGCAATAACCTTACCTTCCAAAAAAGGTATGCAATAACCTTACCTTCCAAAAAAGGCATGCAATAACTTTTACATCTGAGACTGTGTTGACATAATTTGATCACAATTCACAACAGCCCGCCGTGGGCGAAAATTTTGAAGGTTTTACCTCTGAGACTGTGTCTAGCATCAATTTAGTTAAATAATTCGATCACAAGTTTCACATTTGTGGGTGTGTCTAAGACTAATTTAGTTACATGATTTGCTCACAATTATAGCTCGCTGCAGGTGAAAATTTTCAAGGTTTCACATCCCAATCTAAACTTTTAATTATGAAACTGATAGAACACTTTCACTTCTTCTTATTTGATGGGAAAAGGCTCTTATTTAAATGCACAAAGTCTAGTGAGGGCCAAAGTGAGACAACATTCCCACTTCTTCCGAATTGATGGGAAAAGGCTCTCATTGAAATGATAGCAAGGTGAGAGAACACTCTCACTTGTTCCAAATTGATACTAAAGTCTCACGTTCAAATGATAAAAGTGAGGGCCAAAGTGAGACAACACTCTCAATTCATTGATAAGAAAATGCTCTCATATGTCTCGAATTGATGAAATTGAGGCCTTCATTTTCGGCAATAGTTAATTAACGCACAAGTTAGTTTGACAAAATTCCCTCGGTTACAGTGTAACCCAACTTTGGAAGGCAATAACTGCTGATTTCCCTCCCCCAACACTTTCTCTCCTTCAAATAGCTTTATGAATTCTCATTAATCGAACTTGCGACTGATTCTCATTTCTCGAACTTGCGACACCTGGATAGAGTTTAAGATGGAAAAGTGTGTGGTTCTATGCGGTGCCATAGGACAGAAATGAAGAGACAAGAGTATGCCCCTTGAAATGCTTTCATCCTTACGCAGGTGTCGCGACCTCGAGAAATTAGAATTCTTCTGAAATTTCCGATCGCGCGACGCCATGTTCGTACCTACGTTGATATACTTTTCAATCAGTGACACGCACGTACATATTGCAGTCATGTGGAAATTTCAGCCATCGATCTCAGAAGTGGCGACACCTCAGTAATTATTCTGACACCTCAGTAACTATCCTAACTCCTTCCCTCAGGTGGATTTCCTGCAACTATATCTGTCCTGCAGCTCTCCCTATTCTAACTCATCCCCTCAGTTAAACTTTCTGACCATTCTAACTACTATTCTAACTGGTCTCACTATTCAAACTCCTCCCCTCAGGTGGACTTCCTGCAACTATCTTTGTCCTGGGACTATTCTAATAACCCTAGAATATACTAATTATTCTAGAATATACTAATTATTCTAGAATATTCTAAATATTCTAACTCCTCCCTCCTCAGGTGGACTTCCTGCAACTCTCCCTCTCCTGGGATATGAGTCACGTGATAGTGAGAGATGGGCCGTACTACGACAGTAAACTACTCCTTCAGCAATACACGGACAACAACATACAGGGCATAGGTGGGTCTAATGGGGGAAGGGGGTGTCACTGTCCCAATTGTCCCAAACTCAAGAAAAAGTGGATTGGGACAGTGACACTCTCCCCTGTAATCGTCTTTCAAAAGTCAAAACTAAGACAATGAGCACATATTTGAAAGCACATATTTAAAAGCTACGAACCAATCAATCAATTTACCAATCAATCAATCAATTAATCAATCAATTCAATCATAGTCTAAACAACACATCCAACAATCAAAACCTGTACCATACTGAAGAGCTATCAAACTGCATTCATTTGGAAAAAAAAACATTGAGAATTGCAGCAATTCTGCAAAATGGATTTATGCATTCTCAGGAAATTTCTGTAATCAATCAATAAATTCTCAGAATATTTAACTAGCCAATCAACTGCTCCCTCCCAGGGGTGACATCGAGCTCGAACAAGATGCTGATAATAATCAGGACCTCTATGTCCAGTCGCACCAAAACAGTGAAATTCACATTCCGAGCAGTGCAGAACAGGGGAGAAAACACTGCCATATGTGGAGGTGAGTTGCCTGGGTTGCTTAGCAATACAGTATTAGTGGCATGTGTTCTCAAAGCAACATTTTTCATGTGTAGAGTTAAGGCATCTTTGCAATTTCTTATTTTACATGCTTAGCCCATCTCAATATTCTAGCGTCTGGTGACCATATTAGAAGAAGAAGAAGTCTCTATAACACCCACATCCCTCAGACTCGATGGAGTTGTGTAAGAACGGACTACTCTGCTACGACGCTGCGTACCAGTGTGATTCTAACTGGATAGCGGACTGCCCGGATGGGAGTGACGAAGAACACTGTCCTGGGAGGCCAGATAGTGGGGCGTGGCGTGTGGGTGTGTCCTGGGGAGTAGTGCTGGGCATTGCCCTTATTTGGTTGTGACCCAATACCCTTATTTGGTAGTTCCCTTACAAGGTAATGGCCCTCAGTTGGTAACGGCCCTCAGTTGGTAATGACTCTTATTTGGTGTATTGAAGTTTAATCTAAATGCCTGGGCAGGACTAAAGGGGCCAGGGGTATTGAACGTTTCCAAATAGTATGGAATCAGAATTGATACGAGTTTGTATGAATGAGTTGATGCTGGATGTCAGATTTTTGATATTACACTGGTTTATTAAATCGGTGTGTATGGATTGGGTGTATTTTTAAATTTTCAGAATTTTCCATGACCCGCTTTTCGTATTTCATTCCTAAATATCGGAATTTTAAATGTTAAACCTTATTCTGATGAATCACTTTAAACCAGAATTTGTTCTTTATCTTTTCAAAGCCTCAGACATAAATCATTTGATCTCGCAAAGAGTGGGAAAATTGAAAGAAATTCTTCAAGAATTGTAATTTTGTTCTGAAAACTAACAATAAATAATGATTGAATATTTACAAAAGATTCTAATTATCTACCCCGCATAAATAATTAACATTTCACAGTATCACAAAATCAAAAAAGCTTAATCAATAACAACGTTAATCAAATACGTGTTTAGCACTATGTGGCCAATACTGATTACTTCAATAACGAAGCAAGGTGACTCTGGCCATTTTATCGAATAAATTACTAAAAATAAGATTAGAACCGGAACCAAATGTGCAAATATTAGGTTTTGCACGCAAAAATGAAAGGAAAATTACTTATTCTCATTATAGCAATGTCTAATCAAAAATTTTATGGCAAAATTCAATTGTGTTTGAATATTGTTCGATTAAATTTATCTATATTTGTTAATATGAATTACTAAAAAAGTGAAATTTAACCTGATTTATTAGGAATTGGAGTCTAAGTGGCTTGATCATCAGTTAGGTATGGGTAATAATTGCACTGATTCATCGTAGAAGAGATGAACGAGTTGATATCTGATAAGGAATCCTGCCACGCTACACAAAACCTGAAATAAAATGTTAAAATAAAATGTTATCTAACTCTCCAACACTATCTTATGCAATCAAAGTTGATCCCTGAAGATGTCGTAGGGCAACAGAATTGATTTCCATCATAATTGATTGGATAATCATTATGCATAAAGTAATTTCTATGGTTTGTCTTTTCAAGTGGAATAAATATCATGAAAGCTCATATCTTCACCAATCACTGAAATTCCCTAGAATTGCTACATTTCCCCCACCTGTAGTGTGAGTAGATAAACTGTCAGTCTTTTCTCGTGTGTACTTCCTACCACTCTCAGCAGTACATTGAGAATCGTGAGGTTGGTCATCGTTACCGTCTGAAATAGGAGAACCTTGTGAGAAATAGGAGACGGTTGTGTGAAAACCCGACAATTGTCAATCAGCAAATGGGTATCAAGGAGGGGTTATTGATATCATTGTCAAAGAACTTCCTATGAAATGACTCAGAGTTAAATTTAGTTTGCCATAACAGAAATTGCCGATAAACAAGATAATGGCACATTTTCCTCGCTACCACTTTCGCAACTTTTGAAAGATTTTATGTAGCGCGCGCCGACGTTTCTCTGATCACTCTCAACAAACTATATCTTTTCACCATCGAGAACGATTTGCGCGCGCCGCCGCGCGCGCAATCGAAGCAAGCAAATGCGATATTTGCTTGTTGGAGATTGCTTTTTAGCGACGAGATAAGGCTCATTTGGTAGGAGTCAGGAGACTGGTAATAGTACTTGCGTGCAAGCAGAAATTCATGACAGCCAAACACTCATATTCGAATCGTGAATGCAGTGGACGTGACTCAGAAAACTGAATTCGAAATAAATCTGCAGGATGAACTTGCCCCAGAGTATATTGGTGTCAGGATGAACTTCCATCAGAATATACTTGCTTCAGAGTAGACTGGTGTCAGATGAGTTTGCATCGGAGTATACTGGTGACTGAATAAACTGCGTACGACTATACTGGTTTCGGAAAGAATAAGATAGCTGCATTGGTTTAGGGAAAGTTTGGCACCAGAAGAAAACCAATCCTAGCGTAGTATAGATCTCAAGGCACTACCCAAGAAGCCAGAAACAGGCAGTAGACGTCTAACTTGGAAATTTATTTCAGAATGATTCTCATTTCTGATGTGACGATATGGATGTCAGAGTTCGTATCTACTTACTCATAGGCGTAAATCAATTATAAAACTCTCTGACGTTTTCATGCGGGTTTTATAATCATACAAATTTACTTAATCAGGTTCATATTAGTTTAGACCCTCACCCTACAGGCTCGGGCCAAAACCGGATACATTCTTCGGGCGTACGCCCTCGGGAAATACTCCCAAATGGACCTGAGAGGCGCGTGTCTATGTATTTTACAAAACCACAATATATTTCACAACCTTACCTCGTCATCTATCGTTACTTTGGACAGTCCCAGGAGGGGTAACACAAAGAGACATATCCTGCCGATCAGGCCCAGATCTGATTTCTTGAACTTCACAGTGCTCATCACTAACTTATCTTCCGTGGGATGTAGTCTGAGAGAGGTAATGTTAATCAGTGGAAGGTAGGTGATGCTATTTGAGCGAAAATAAGAAATTGAAAATACGTAAAACGATTATTAGCACTCATAAACTAAATGATCTAGTGATCCTGGTAGGCCAGCTATCTGGTCAGCAAACCGGTTGTCCGGTCGACTAGCCGACCGGATCAGGATACCGGTTGTGTCGGAATAATTCAAGACCGCCGTTACTTTACCTTGGTAGCCTATGTCGAGGGCACGGAATGAAGTGGAACAACTGCGGCACTGACAGAATGAAGTTGAATATTTGGGGAATGAAGAAGAGCATCATGGTTTTGCTGAAATGCCCCAGGATGCCCAAAACGGCAAATGTCATGCCCGCAAAGTAGCAGAATGTGTCTCCCACAAAAACTTGCGAGGGGTACCTGAAATGGAAGGGTTTTTGAATTAATTACACACATAGGCTGTTGTTCAATGAGGTGGGAGTTGTTTAAACATTCAATGAAACTTCTGCTTTCTAGATTCACAAACATAATTCCTGCCAGTGAAGCTATGAAACGTACGTGGTCGTGTTCAATGCACGATTCATCTCTATACAGGAAGATTTAAAACTTTAAACCGCACCCTTGCAATGTTTTGACAGTCAAACATTCGTCCAGGCTAGAATTCTGCCCAATGGCGTACAGGGGACATAACTTAGAAAAAAAGTTGTTTGCGAGTTATTTCATCGAAACTGCCCAACCCTTCTTGCCTACAAGTGCTTGTAAAATGACTTAACATATGAAATAACACGTTAAGTCAGCCCACCAATAGTTTAATAAGCACTGTACTACGTCATTTCTTAGCGTTTAGCTGCCAGAAATCAAAGCATTACTAACGCGCACGGGAACGCGCGTTTCAGTAAATGATAATAGCACGCAATCAACACAACAAAATCAGTGCCGCGCGTGCCGCTATTTTCAAAAGAAGACCCTTTTCGCGGGAACTGTCCGTTCCAGCACAACGTCAGGTTAAGTTTCAGCCTGAATTCTTGAGAAATAGAGTTTAGAAACATTATCACAAGACTTGAAACTTACCAGTTATAGTACAGGACAGCACAAGAGACACCAATGAAGGGGCAGATTAAGTATAGGACAAACATATGGTCTGCCCAGGCATCAGTATTAATGTTAAGTAGGGAGTTGATCAGAACTGATAGAGCAATCACAATACTTTGACCGCATTCAACTCCATTTACACCTGGAAGTACAAGCGGCTGTTATTTGAGGAAATATTTAGTGCTAAAAGGCGTTGGCATGCCTCAAAAAGTGACTTGGATGACCGAAAAGTTATGAAAAGATTGGTAAAAGAGCTAGAAATTTGGAGGGAAGGATCAATGAAAATCAACTTGGTTCCCAGCAATTTGAATAGAACTCACTAACCAGCTAGAATGTTGATAGCATTGGTACAGAACACTGCCAACATTCCCATGTATACGTAGTAGAATATCCCTGGAATGGTCAATGTAATATCCCCAATATCTAATGGTTGATATTTACTATCGGTTAATGTACGTTTGGCTGGCAGCATTGCTGCTAAATGTAAGTCGAATGAAATACAGGTCCAGGGCGAAAACAGTCAGAATAACGGCTTAAAACATTCATCATATGCGATGAAAAATCTTCAAATAATTTGACAATTCTCTTAAAAATGCTTCACTAATAACAGCCAATCAAAACACTAGAACGAACCTAAATCAAAACTATTTACATTGAAGAGTTGAGGCATCGGGAAGGGCAGTACAATGTACGTGTTGCCATAGGTTACGTAGTAGACCATGAGAATAGGGAGGGAGGCGATGGTAGGCAGTAACAACTTGTGTCTGAAGAAGAGTGTTTGAAGGTTTCTGGAGGTTGTTGAGGCCGATATTTTAATTTGTAACAACTTGTGAATGGGGCTTGTCATCTAATTAAAAACTGGAAAGTGTCATATCTGGGGGTGACTGAGACTGTTATTTTGACTTGTGTTTGGGGTGGTTACTGGAAAGTGTCAAGTGGTTTTTATTGAAATCATTATGATCCTAAAGCAAATTATCTTGGATGATTTCTCGAAAATCAATGTAATTTATAGCGAGAAATGGCCTGATTCGTCATTTTCATTCATAATTCGATTTATCGTGATTAATTAGTTCGGCAAATGACCGTAAACCAATACGTCAAAAGTTCGCCAAAATCCGACAAAAACACTGATGTATACCCTTCAAAAATGGTCAAAATCGACCAAAAAATTGACTTTCCCGAAATGACGAAAAATCGATTGAAGATGGATTGGGCTATCAATTGAAATGAGTGTGCAAAATTTTGGCACTTTTGGATGCAATTTATTGGTACAAAAGCATAATAAAGCTGTATTTTTTAACTTTGGGGGTTTCTAACGATAAATCAATGTAAATGACCTAGAATAGGCCTGAATCGTCATTTTTATTCATAATTCGATTTATCTTGATCAATTGGTTCTGAAAAACTGACCATAAACCAATATGTCAAAAGTTCGCCAAAGTCCGACAAAAACACTGATGTATACCCTTCAAAAATGGTCAAAATCGACCAAAAATTGACTTTCCGAAATGACGAAAAATCGATCGAAGATGGATTGGGCTATCAATTGAAATGTGTGTGCAAATTTTGGCACTTTTGGATGCAATTCATTGGTACAAAAGCAAATAAAGCTGTATTTTTTAACTTTGGGGGTTTCTAACGATAAATCAATGTAAATGACCTAGAATAGGCCTGAATCGTCATTTTTATTCATAATTCGATTTATCTTGATCAATTGATTCGAAAACTGACCATAAACCAACATGTCAAAATTTCGCCAAAATCCGACAAAAACACTGATGTATACCCTTCAAAAATGGTCAAAATCGACCAAAAAATTGACTTTCCCGAAATGACGAAAAATCGATCGAAGATGGATTGGGCTATCAATTGAAATGTGTGTGCAAAATTTTGGCACTTTTGGATGCAATTTATTGGTACAAAAGCAAAATAAGGCTGTATTTTTTATTTTTGGAGATTTATAACGATAGATCAATGTAAATTAGCTAGAATAGGCCTGAATCGTCATTTTTATTCATAATTCGAATTATCTTGATCAATTGGTTCGAAAACTGACCATAAACCAAAATGTCAAAATTTCGCCAAAATCCGACAAAAACACTGATGTATACCCTTCAAAAATGGTCAAAATCGACCAAAAAATTGACTTTCCCGAAATGACGAAAAATCGATCGAAGATGGATTGGGCTATCAATTGAAATGTGTGTGCAAAATTTTGGCACTTTTCGATACAATCTATTCGTACAAAAGCATAATAAAGCTGTATTTTTTTACTTTGGGGGTTTCTAACGATAAATCAATGTAAATGACCAAGAAAAGGCCTGAATCGTCATTTTTATTCATAATTCGATTGATCTTGATCAATTGGTTCGAAAACTGACCATAAACCAATACGTCAAAATTTCGCCAAAATCCGACAAAAACACTGATGTATACCCTTCAAAAATGGTCAAAATCGACCAAAACTGACTTCCTCGAAATGAAAAAAAATCGATGAACATTGGATTGGACTATCAGTTGAAACGTGCGTGCAAAATTTTGGCACTTTTGGATGCAATTCAAGGAAACAAATATACTATCAATTTCTTGACACTTTTACAATAAATATATAGTTTCAAGTGTCAAGTGGGGCTTTGTTGAAATCGCAGTAGTATTAGATCAAATTGTTTTGCATTATTTCACGAAAATCTCTCCGTTTTAGACAGAATTTGAATCGCGATCCTATAAAAATATTCGGAGTACACTGCACACTTTCATAACATGAATAAAAGTGGCAGTGAAAATTGAAGTATTTAACCACAAATCTATAATCTACTGACAAGAAAACAATTTATATGATTACCTTACCTCCATTTTAGGTTGAGTACATCATCTGAGAATCCCAGTAGAATCATACAACAAATCGAAAGGAGTGCACTCAAATACAGGGACAACTGAGAAATTGAAAGATGGTGAAGCTTGAAACAGATGATGCAATGATGGTTAAAGTCAAAATTTGGTTTCAGACGTTTCAATTAATGGCATTTAACTTTTTTCTAACAAAATTTAGAAAGGTGAGGCGCGAATAAACATTTAACACCTAACACAGAGACATTAATGCTCCAGAAAACTCCAATTTATCACAAAGTACAAAGCGTTACATATGATAAACTATGTATATCTTGAGATTGAAAAGTAGGACCGGTCATTCTTCTGAGATACAAAGTTAACACAAACAGACGAGGGGTAAACTATTTTCAGTCCTTTTTCATTTTAAAACTATTTTAGACATAATACGGAAATCTTAAACCGTAGATTAGTCATAACACTCACAGTTTTCATGGTGAGCTGAGTGTCGTCCTTGGAATGTAACGCGTAGACTGGAATCAGACAGAATAGACAGACTAGATACACTGCCCCAGCAATGACACCAACCCCTTCCGGCCTGGAAATGTGGTGTCAAGGGGGATGTGGTGTCAAGGGGTGATGTGGTTTCAAGGGGAATGCGGTGTCAAGGGGGATGTGGTGTCAAGGGGGATGTGGTGTCAAAGGGTGTGGTGTCAAGGGTGATGTGGTGTCAAGAGGGAATGTGGTGTCAAGGGGGGATGTGGTGTCAAGGGGAATGTGGTGTCAAGGGGGTATGGTGTCAAGGGGAATGTGGTGTCAAGGGGAATTTGGTGTCAAGGGGGATGTGGTGTCAAGGGGGATGTGGTGTCAAGGGGAATGTGGTGTCAAGGGGGATATGGTGTCAAGGGGAATGTGGTGTCAAGGGGGTATGGTGTCAAGGGGAATGTGGTGTCAAGGGGGATGTGGTGTCAAGAGAGGGTGTGGTGTCAAGGGGGATGTGGTGTCAAAGAGTGTGGTGTCAAGAGGACGTGGTGTCAAGAGGGAAATTGGTGTCAAGGGGATGTGGTGTCAAGGGGGATGTGGCATCTGCCGTCAAGGGTGAATGTGATATTCGGGGTTGCGGACCTGTAAGATTTGAAGTTTCACAAACTTATCAATAAATATTGCGATAGCAAATGAAAAGCCCCTTTACTCACACTCGGTAGTCATTGGATCGCTTATTGAGATCTTTTCCCGCCATATTAGCAGCCAGAAACAGATGTGATAGCTCTGGAATCAGATACCAGGTGATAAGGAAGGAGATAATCCCACTCCCAGCTGAGATACAGACTCCACCAATCCGATCAGGGTCAAGGGAGAAGACATCCATCCTACAAACTCAGGGGGTGGATTAGTCAGAATAACCTCAGTTTTCAGAATTCAGATCATCAAAGCACACTTTAAAAGTAACTAAGTTTATTGTAACTAATAACTACTTTAATTATTTACCAACTAAAGCACTGGAAGATGTCAGCGAAGTTACCAAATAATTTCGAGGACTTGAAATATAACACTTATTGAATATTGAATTTAAAATGCTGATCATTGGTCTTATAATATTCAGGAAATTAAACATTTGAAGGACTGAAGGAAGTACAAGAATAAAACACCAATGGAACATTTGAACTCTTTTAAAATGTTTATGAGTAACAACCAATTTAAAAACAAAATCTTCGCACTAGTGCAGACACTTATATAAACACTAATGTTCCAGACACATAAGGCATGTTTTTAGAGTGAATGAGGGACTTTTCTGAGTTGCGCGCATACAGCAATTACCGCAATTATAACAAAATATCATATCATATATACTCAATATATCAGAGTTCTCGTACAAATGACAGTGGCATGTCGAACTCCTACGTGCGCAGCTTTTTCGTGCACGGCTCACTGCCTGTTATCGACAGCAGTGAGCCATGCACGGTTATGCCGTGCATGGAAAAGTCGCGCACATAAGAGTTCGACATGCCACTGTAATAGAATTACACCATCATCATCACGGCTCTAAACGGGGGGTAATCAATGACGTGAAACCACCTAGTATTCGCACCAGACCTTTTTACTCAGTCACAATAATAATAATGTGTAGATTTTCAGGCCTCCCATTAATTATAAAAACAACATTGGAAATACAACAAGCTAATAAGTTATGTTATTGTTAAAGCTGGGTCTAGTCTGGCAATGCAGTGAACTTTTTGAATTGGGATATATAATTATTGGTATTTATATAACTTAGTACCTAGATCATGAGATTGTTAATATATAATTAGCGTATTATATTTAGATTTTGTAGTTATTTTTTACTATTTATAGAATATATCACAACGCTCACGAGAATTAATTAACAGTAAACATATTAAGTATATATTGGGACTTTCGAAATTCACAAAGTAGACACAAATATAGTATAGTACAAGCCCAATATCTGATGTTATTATATATTAAATCATAAACATTCTGCCACAAGAGGGATTTTTAATCAGCACACCTAAATATAACCTGCAATATTATTGACGCCCTTTGAATTATTAAAGAGATATATACGAGTAATAATTGCACAGGATTAGAAGCATAGTTCATCATATATATTTCTCTGATTGCCAGAATCTCTGCAATATTATAAAGTTATAGATATTATAAAGAAAAATCATTCAGTATACAAATCATTAATATGCTTAGTGCAGATTATTGCATATATATGGGAATATATATTATAGAACCACAAGCAAGATAAAAATTGAATGCTGCACTTTCCTACAAATGATGACTTGTCTCGAATGTCCGCATGATTTCTGCTTGCATGTTCATATCAATTGAGGGGGTCATACTTTGCCTCAATCTCCTCTGTTCCTCCCTCATTTTTTCTCGCCGTTCTCGCTCGAGTTCTTGTTTAGTTTTCTCAGGTTTTACAGGGGTCACAGGTTTGGGTTCAGGCACTGGAGGAGGTATGCTGGCAGCAGGTTTAGCTACGATGGATGTTGAAACTGGGTTAATAGCAGCAAGAGGTGATGGGTTCTTCTCGACGATCAAGTTGAAAGCTTCCTCCTCTTCCCTCTCCTTTTGCTTCTCTCCTCCTCCTGTTTCCTGTCAGCTTCCAGCCTTTCCTTCTCTTGTTTCAAATGCTCTTCTTGCTGCTCTAAAGCCCTTTGTCTCTCCAGCCTCTCCTGGGCTTGACGCTTAAACTCCTCAAAACGTGACGTCTGCTTTAAAACGGGATTTGAGCTGACGTTACCATCAGTGAGGCTGCTCCAGTTGTTCAGAGATGGCTTCTTCTCTGTTTCAACTGATTTGTTCATATCAAAAGATATTTCAGGATCTGCCTCTTGCTCTGTCAAACTGTAGATTTTCTGAGCAGTTGGATCAGCAAAACATTTCACATCACTTTCTGAGACCTCTGAAGAGAGCATTTCAGAGGAAACATCAGGAGACTTCAGAGGGGAAACTGATTCTTCCAGCTTTGGCTCCCTTGGAGGAACAGGTTGGGTTGGCTTACTGGTTTTGGCCTGAGGATTGGGTACTGGTTTGATAGGACTTATTTCCTCTTCCAGGCTGGATGACTCACCATGAGAGGAATTCGAACTTGAACTGGAGCTCAATCTCGACCTGTTCTGAGATTTACTGACAGGTTTGGATACATTTTCAGGGGGCTTAGCTTCAACAGGAGGATTCCTCTCCGATAGCTTTTGGCAAAGGATCTTCCACAGGAAGTTCCATTGTCTTTTTCAATGGAGGAACCTTTTTGATTTCCTTCTGACAATCAACAACATATCTTTGTAATTCTCTCAGAGTTCCTGGCTTCAAGGTTTCAAAATGAATTTCAATTTCCTCAGGTGTTGCATCTTTGCCTTGTAGATTAGGCTCACGAGCTTGAATGATATGTACGACCCTTCCAAGCTTATCTCCAGGCAACCCATTAATATCCATGCTGAGTTGTCTAATCTCATCATAAGACATGGCTACTGGGGTGGTAGATGTGACAGTAGGAACCAGAGTTTCAGAATTAACCTGCTTATTAGCCTTTGTTGTTTTTGCTGTTTTAGGAGTGGATGTAACTTTTCGAGGATTTTTTGGAGCTTTTGGCTCTCTAGGAGTTCTTGGCTTTTTAGGTTTAGGCTGAGTGGAGGTTGCAGCTTTCTGTGATTTGGCTTTCTTGCTGTTGGACTTGTATGCTTCTAATTCAGCAAGCTTAGTTTTTATTGCCTTCATTTGTTCTTGCAACAACTGAATATTCTTGCCATAGAGATCATCATCTGAATCAACAACATCAGAACCTTCAGAAACTGAAGGTGCAATTGGAGACTGAAGTTTTGGTGCTGGTAATGTAGTAGCACCATTTTTTGTGATGGTAGGTTTTAACAGGAGGGGTTTTTAATGGCTTGGGGGTAGAGTTTACATGATTTGAAAGAGGGATTTTGGCAAACTTTGTTTCAAAAACAATTTCAAGCTTCTTTGCCATGGCAACAACATCATGATCAGGGGGATTATACTTATAGCAATTACTGAATATCAATCGAATGTCTCTGGCAAAGCTAATGGCAGTACCATAATCTCCCCTTTCCATTTTTAACTTTACTGTTCCCATATCCATGGGTTCTTTGATAATTTTGTGATAATCATGTAAGCCAAGGCCTTTAACATCAACAGGGGTATAGAATGGCCAAGCATAAGTGGCATGCTTCCTTCCAAAAAGCTCTTTAAGTAGTGACATACAACTTTTAACTTCACTACTAGATGCAGATGATGGAATGACATTAGATTGTTCAACAGCTGCTTTCTTAGAGGCTTTGTTTTTCCCAGACTTTGACAGCAATGGAGAATGGGTTGTTGTGCTGACTTGGTCACTTGACTCAGGAGTTGTTGTATCAGCTTTTCTTTTGACACCCTTCTTAATTGTCTTATTTGGAGTTTTTGCTGATGATGAAACAACACGAGTAGGAAGTCCCAGATCTGATGTTGTAGAAGCTTGAACAATTTTTGTACCAGATTTGCCAACAGCAGGTGTTTTTGTAATTCGATATTCTGGTTCATGGTCTGGATAATCCTTCATCTTAGACTCAAATATCACTTCAAGATCTTTAGCCATACTATAGACATCTGCTTGTGGGTTATTATAAAGGAAACAATTATCGAAAACAAGTCTGATGTCTGTCAGAGCCTCATCACCCATTTGATATTCAAAATTTTCAAGCTTCCGCTTGACAGTACCAAGATCCATTGGGTTCTTTATAATATTGTAATAATCTGGAATACCAAGTTCTTCAACATCAACAGGCTTTTGAAAAGGCCAGCATAATCGATTTTTCCACAACACTTTGATTATCTTGTGTTGAATGAACTGAAGTCTATTAGTGGTATAATTATAAGTTTTTAGGATGGGATGCAATTTCTGCTCAATTGAAATGGAGTTGCTAGCTTCAACTTCCTCATATTTAGATGAAGAACGTTTAACACGCTTCCCAACAGTATTAACATCATTAGAAGTCTCTGCACTCATTTCTGGTAGGATTGAAGATACTGTTGATCATCTATTCCACACATTCATAGGTCAAATTAGCAGAACATGAGTCAGCTTGACCTCAATCACAAATCTTTCAATCATTATTTAAGAAATCTTAAAATTAATCATCTAGGAAGAAAGGACAGAAAATCAATGATTCAATTGTAAAGTTGTTAATTAGATAACAGGAACTTTCAGTAAACAGAAGTATTATCTCTTAACTGAATGATTTCATAAATGCCAGAGGTCTTTTCAGAAGAAACTTATTCAACTAGATACACACTTAATTCTATGCAAACGTCTAAAAGGCTCAATAATTATTATTATTTTAACAGCAACTTGATACTGGATAGTTGTGTTAAAATAAATCACTGCAAGTGTAAAAGTGAGTTGACTGTTCCATTGTTAAGGCAAAAAGGCAGTTAAAGTAAAGTAAAGTAAGTATAATGGTATTAAACCATCTCTAATCGCATACCCAATTGATCAATAACAAATATTAACAATTATTTTGCACCATTTCACTCTGGTGCCCATTCCATAGTAACATTAAAAAGCAATTTTACAGTAAACAAATAAGAAGTTATTCAATGTGATAAAATCAAATTTAACTTCCACAATGACAAAATACCAAAAATGATAAAAACACTGAAAAGCCAGTAAAATAGTTAGTCAAATAAACATGGTCAAATAATACCACAAGGTAGAGTAAATAGAAAATATGCAATTTAATTTATCAAGTATAAATATTGATACCTTTCTTCTTGGCTACAAAGGATTATTTCTTAAGAATTCATTGAACTTTAATTTGTTAGTTAAATAGTTAACTAGCCTTCAATTTTACCAAGCACAACTGATGATATATACCAGAACTTACTAGGAGAGTGCATTTCAGTATTGTTCTTATAGTGATCTAATGAAACCTTAAACATGTCTACACTAGATGCTTCTCGTACAGTTTTAGGTAAGTAATTCCAATAAGGTCTAACTCTCTCTGAAATAAATCCATCATTGACTTTAGTTACTTCTCTTGGCAGTTTGCTACAAGATTTTCTACAGGTTAGCAGGTTCCTTCTGCTTCTGCCTACTTTAAACCAAGTCCTACCATAGTCTACTTTATCATTTAATACCTTAAAAGTTTCAATGAGGTCCCCTCTAATTCTCCTTTCAGCTAACGTAGTTATATTCAACCTGTCCAACCGCTCACTGTAAGGAAGTGTACCTATGCCATTAATTAGTCTCGTGAAACGACGCTGGACACCTTCCAGTTCCAAGATAGTACCCCAGTTCCCATGGTGAGCAACCGGACTCCAAAGCTGGACACAATACTCGAGCTTTGGTCTTATAAGCGCTTTATATATTTTCATCATGATATCCATTTCTTTAGCAATAACATTTCGACTTATCCAAGCTATGGTTTTATTTGCATCTTTGATACACTTTTCTACATTACAATTCCAATCCAAATTTTCGTTCATGAAAACACCTAAATCCTTCTCTAAAGAGGTATTTTTCAGGACTATATCATTCAGTACATACTCATTCTTAGGATTATTATTCATATTTATATGCATAACCTTACATTTATCAATATTAAATTTCAAAAGCCAAATTTCCTCCCATTTTTCGAGTGATCTCAAATCAACATTATTTTCATGGCATTGGGCTGCATTAAAACAATCTTAAGGTCATCAGCAAAAACTTTACAAACACTCTTAATTTCTTCAGGCAAATCATTGATATAGATGACAAATAATAAGGGCCCTAATATTGATCCTTGAGGAACACCAGACTTGACCTTCCTAAAATCAGACAGCTCCCCTAACAACAGTTCTCATAGTTCTATTAGATAAAAGTCATTGATAATTGCCAAAGTGTTTCCCTTTATACCCAGATTTTCTAGTTTGATAAGAAGCCGGTGATGGGGCACGGTGTCAAAAGCTTTCATAAAATCTAGGTATAAAAGGTCAACAGAACCTTCTTCAATTACAGAAATGATGTTGTCAACTGTTTCCAACAAATTTGATAAGCATGACTTCTTAGAAACAAAACCATGTTGATCATTAGTTATTTCATTTTCAACAAATTCTAAAATGTGCTTTCTGACAAACTTTTCATAGATTTTACATAATATACATGTAAGTGAAACAGGCCTGTAGTTATATGGATTGTTCCTAGAGTCTTTCTTGTGAAGAGCTATAACGTGAGCTTCTTTCCACTTTTCAGGAATCTTAGCTTCCTTTGCACACTTATCATACAATAATGTTAGTGTAGGAACAAAATCTTCATTGTCAGCAAGTGCCTTTAAAAGCTTTGGATGCACATATCAGTTATTATTTTTCATTTGAAGCATCAACAACATACACAAATGCACCTCCAGCCTATTGGTTTTTACAAAAAGTTTTTCAAGTCCAATGACAATAGCAAAAACTGTGCTGCATTATACTTGATCAGGATTGTATATGACAACGGATTAAACTGACTAAACTGGTTAATAAGTTACTTGTTGAAGAATACTTATAGTACAGACACAGGATTTTTAAATGATTTTTAAATACTAGTTTTAAGATAAGATAGATAAGATAGATAAGATAGTTTTATGCAGTTCACTGTCTCATTTTCATGAAACTTGATAATATTGTACACTTTGAAGACCTTAGCTTAAGTGAATTCCCGGAAATTTTATCAATAGCTCATATCAGCCTTATTTTAAGGGCAGTCCAATTTTCGCAACTTCCTCCTTTGCATTTCCTAAGCACGCCGCGCGACGATAACAGGAATGTACGCGTTTAGCAAACGTTGCACATGCGAACTAGAGTAACATTTTACCTTGCCCTAACCAGGGCCCTGATTACGCGCACGGAGTGCGCGGCGCCCTTGGTATCGACACCCCTGGTTAGGGGAACATTTTACCATTTTTACTGGAATTTTCCAAGCCACAGCCACGCAATTATACGTCACCTTTTCTAAACCCGCATAGGTGTGTGTACGCGCCGCGCCGTCGCGCCGCAAGCTTCCGTTCCTTACGCAAAGGAACCAAAAATATACGTCGCGTCACCCTTCCGCCTTGCCAAACACGTATATCCCTGTTTAGTGTTTGCGTTGCGCACTTCCTCAGGGAAGCGCGCGGCGCGCGTACCCACATGCCACGTGTGGGCTTAGGAACTTTGCGTCTCAGAAAAAATGGGCGCCCCGCATTCTCCTCAAAAATAGTGCGCGTGCGCCGCACATTTTCCGCACATACTACACACCGCGCGCGCACTATTTCATCCAAAAAGTGCGCGTCGCGCATTTTCCAGAGAAGTGATCGCGCTGCGCTTTCCCCCATATGCGCTCGCCGCGTATATTCTACCCAAAAAGTGCGCTCGCCGCGCATATTTTACCCAAAAAGTTCGCGGCGCGCATTGCATTTTACCTAAAAAGTGCACGCGCCGCGCATTTTACCCAAAAAGTGCGCGCGACGCGCATTTTACCTAAAAAGCGCGCGCGCCGCGCATTTTACCTAAAAAGTGCGCGTGCCGCGCATTTTACCTAAAAAGTGCACGCGCCGTGCATTTTACCTAAAAAGTGCGCGCGCCGCGCATTTTACCTAAAAAGTGCGCGCGCCGCGCATTTTACCTAAAAAGTGCGCACGCCGCGCATTTTATCTAAAAAGTGCGCGCGCCGCACATTTTACCTAAAAAGTGCGCGCGCCGCGCATTTTACATAAAAAGTGCGCGCCGCGCATTTTACCTAAAAAGTGCGCGCGCCGCGCATTTTACCTAAAAAGTGCGCGCGCCGCGGAATTTGCCAAAAAGTGCGCGCGCCGAGCACAACTTCTCCTGAAAAGTGCGCACGCAGGTTTTTTGAGTAATTTTAAATTTATACCACCATAGCAAAATTGCATCAATTGCACAAGTCGACGGACGTCGGACAATGCCCGCCGCCCGGCGAGGATTCAGGGTTTAGTGCATGGTAGCATCCAACACATTAACCACTGTATACAAAAACGAGGTTTTCATATTTGATATTGATAATTATCCAAACAATACTGTAATACACGCATAGGTAATAAAGATTAAAAACTCTCGTAAACTCTCAGACGTTGTCTGAACATCTTGAACATCTGACAAGCAATATTTGCGGCTAGTTTATCAAGGCCAGCGTTCTTAGTTTTAACATAAACCATTCTCATAATGCGTTATTCTAAAATCATCATTGTAGTGTATCATGACCCGCAATGTATCAAAACAATATTCTAGAAATACATTTAGATTTAAAGTTCGATTTCTTCCGACATTTACATATTTAGAACTGAAAAATCATCTAAAAAATTAATATTTACAGGCTGACGATTCTACAATATATTTGAAATATGAATAATAAGTTAGAATTCTGGTGATCACGGGTTTTCTTCCAGCTGATCGCTGGAATGATGCCAATAGTGTGATTAGCTTGCTTATTGCATCCGTGGCATGGCTACCTCAGCGGTTGCAGAGTGCGCATCTTCCTCCTTCCACAATGTGGTGACTGAAATGAAACGGATGAAGAACGAGCCAATATTGATTCACAAAGATAATTCTTCTCTGCTGAAGCTTGAATTCGAATATCGGCAAATCGCGTCATCGCACATCAAGCTCAACAAAATTTGATTCATTTGGAGAAGTTTATAAAAACCCCTCTTTTAAACCAAGTACCTGTTTTCCACTGCGAGTAGAAGTTGAGTCCAGCCTTTCCGTAGAAGTTACAGTCCCCTCTGAAAGAGCCCCTGGATCCGGTGAAGCTGAACATGGGCAGAGGAACGGGGATGGGCACATTCACTCCGATCTGCCCCACGTCCACCTGCGAGGAAAGGGTAAGAGTGGATTTCAGGACTCATTGGCCCCCAGACTTCAGATGATGGTTGTGGATATGGAGGTTGGACATCAGAGAAAGGAGATTGATGTTGAACGGCCCGGGCCAGGGAGTAAAAAGAGGAATGATTCTCCGGCCTCCGCCTCTCTCTATCACCGATCTCTCCTACCTCGTTAGTGAATTTCCTTGCAGCAGCCCCGTTGTTGGTGAACACTGCACAGCCGTTACCGTAGGGGTTATCGTTGATAATGCCGATAGCTTCGTCCATGGTTTCAGCTTCCACGATGTTCAGAACGGGCCCGAATATCTCCTGGAGAGGAAGGGGTGATAAAGTGGGCAGAAAACAAGAGAGATAGTTGGTCAAGTTTGTCACATTTACTGAGGTATGAACATTTCTTCCAAAAGACCCAAAATTTATTACATGGTTGCATTTTATCCATCCCCAAAACCAGCACTTAAAAACCCAAGACAATCTCAATGGAGTACAAAGCAGACCCTTTGAAATACAAAAAGAACAGGACGCCCCTTAACATAAGTCCCACCCACCTCTCTCTACCACCCCATGACATTGACCCCACCCACCCACCTCCTTATAGCACTCCATGTTGGGCTTCACTTTGTTCATAATGGTGGGTCCTACGAAGTTTCCCTTCTCATAGCCAGGCACTGAGATGTTCCTACCATCCAACACTACATCAGCTCCTTCGTCTATACCACTCTGGATCAGCCTCTCAATCCTTGCTTTAGACTGGGGAGATATCACTGGACCCAAGTCAGCCCCGGGTTGATCCCCAGCTGTGACCTTAAGTTTCTCAGCTCGCTCCACCAGCTCAGGTATCCAGTTCCTGGCTTCGCCCACCATGACTGCAACACTCAGCGCCATGCACCTAGGCGAACACAAGGAAATGATTTAATATCCGGTTTCTAACAATAGCTGAAAAGAATCAGAGCTTGATTAAACTGTAATCCTTAAATTCCCGTAACATTTGCTGGAATAGACGTAAGATCTCTAGAATATTTAAAAAAGAGAAACGCATCACTATAGCAACATGGTTGCTATTAGCAACACGGTTGCTAATAGCAACATACCTCTGTCCAGCAGCCCCAAAGGCCGCTCCGCACAGCTGATTGAGTGTGTTCTCCTTGTTGGCGTCAGGCAACACTACTCCGTGGTTCTTAGCGGCCATGTTGCACTGCACTCGCTTACCGTTCTTAGAACCCTCTCTGATAGATGTGCTCGCCCTGCAAAGTACCGGGACTGATGTTAGGAAACACGAAGTATCTAACATTGTCAAGTTCTTAGTGAAGGAATGTACCTTAATTTTGATAAAGAAGCATGTGGATCTTGTAGTGTTGGAATCTGACAATTCATATAATTTGCTTTAACTCACGGCTTGATCTGACCCCACGAATGAAATGGCTCTGATGGCAGGGCTGTCGCAGATGAAGTTAACTGCGTCATGCGTACCGTGGATAATGTTCAAGACACCTTTTGGAGAAAAGCGTTCTAGAGATCGTAAAAATGGGGAAAAGCGAAAACCAGAAAACTGTGATTTTCATTCAGCTTATCTAAGTCAATCCAAAGTGTAATTTCTGTGTCACAGAAATTCGGGGAACAAATCGACCACACCCACCTTTGGGAAGTCCAGCTTCAATCGCCAGCCTAGCCAGCATCATGGCAGCGCCAGGGTCCCTCTCACTGGGCTTCAAGACGTACGTGTTTCCACACACATTGGCAAGCGGGAACATCCAGAGCGGGATCATGGCGGGAAAGTTGAAGGGGGTTATACCCGCACAGACACCCAGAGGAGCTCTGAGGGGAGAAATAATCATGAAAAGGGGGTGAAATGATCATGACATTGAGTTATGGGTGAGGTCAAAAATCTACTTTTTCGGAATTTCTAGAAATCAATGGAACACCGTTTGGCATCATAAAATAACTCGGAAACCAAATTTTAGCCGAATCGGACTTAAATTTTGGCCTACAGGCCAAAGAGAAGGCGAAAAAGGGCAATTTTGGGCCAAAAAATGCATTTTCTTGAAATTCACTTTTAAGGACTTTTGTTCATCCAGATGGACCAAAATACTCGTTTTAAGATATTCAAAGGCATTTCTGACCATTTCCAGCCCATATTGAGCCAAAATAACGAAATTTTTATTTTTCGAAAAAAATGCCCTTTTTGGCCCTGGAGACCATTGATTACATTCGATATGCCTGAAAATTGGTTTCGGAGGTCCCATTGAGGTACCTAACAATCTAAAATTAGTTTCATGATAATACGAGGAAGTCGATTTTTTGACCCGAAAAAGTCCCAGTGTATAGTCAAGGGTTTTTTCGGGTCAAAAAATCGACTTTCTCGAAATTCCTTGAAACCGATTGCATATTGTTTGGCATCATAAAATAATCTCCGGAAACCAAATTTCAGTCAATTTGGACTTAAATTTGTGGCCTACAGGCCAAAAAGAAGGAGAAAAACGGAAATTTCGGGCCAAAAATGCATTTTCTTGAAATTCGATTTTTTGGACTTTTGTTCATCGGATGGACCAAAATACTCGTTTTATGACATTCAAAGGCATTCTGACCATTTCCAGCCAATATTGAGCCAAAAACAAAATTTTTATTTTTCTAAAAAAATGCCCTTTTTGGCCCTGGAGACCACTGATTACATTCGATATGGCTCAAAATTGGTTTCGGAGGTCCCATTGAGGTACCTAACAATCTAAAATAAGTTTCATGATAATTCAAGGAAGTCGATTTTTTGACCCGAAAAAAGTCCCAGTGTATAGTCAAGGGTTTTTTTCGGGTCAAAAATTCGACTTTCTCGAAATTCCTTGAAACCGATTGCATATTGTTTGGCATCATAAAATAATCTCCGAAACCAAATTTCAGCCAATTCGGACTTAATTTGTGGCCAACAGGCCAAAAAGAAGGAGAAAAACGGAAATTTCGGGCCAAAAATGCATTTTTTTGAAATTCGATTTTTTGGACTTTTGTTCATCCAGATGGACCAAAATACGCGTTTTATGACATTAAAAGGCACTTCTGACTATTTCCAGCCCATTTTGAGCCAAAATAACAAAATTTTTATTTTTCGAAAAAAATGCCCTTTTTGGCCCTGGAGACCACTGATTACATTCGATATGGCTGAAAATTGGTTTCGGAGGTCCCATTGAGGTACCTAACAATCTAAAATAAGTTTCATGATAATTCGAGGAAGTCGATTTTTTGACCCGAAAAAAGTCCCAGTGTATAGTCAAGGGTTTTTTTCGGGTCAAAAAATCGACTTTCTCGAAATTCCTTGAAACCGATTGCATATTGTTTGGCATCATAAAATAATCTCCAAAACCAATTTTCAGCCAATTCGGACTTAATTTGTGGCCAACAGGCCAAAAAGAAGGAGAAAAACGGAAATTTCGGGCCAAAAATGCATTTTTTTGAAATTCGATTTTTTGGACTTTTGTTCATCCAGATGGACAAAAATACTCGTTTTATGACATTCAAAGGCATTTCTGACCATTTCCAGCCAATATTGAGCCAAAATAACGAAATTTTTATTTTTCTAAAAAAATGCCCTTTTTGGCCCTGGAGACCACTAATTACATTCGATATGGCTAAAAATTGGTTTCGGAGGTCCCATTGAGGTACCTAACAATCTAAAATAAGTTTCATGATAATTCGAGAAAGTCGATTTTTTGACCCGAAAAAAAGTCCCAGTGTATAGTCCAGTGTTTTTTTCGGGTCAAAAATTCGACTTTCTCGAATTTCCTTGAAACCGATTGCATATTGTTTGGCATCATAAAACAATGTCGGAAACCAAATTTCAGCCAATTCGGACTTAATTTGTGGCCTACAGGCCAAAAAGAAGGAGAAAAGGGGCAATTTTGGGCCAAAAATGCAGGAAAGTACGTACTATATATACGTACGTGCGCGCGCGAAAATTTCAATCCGCGCAATGATATCCATTACAGACAACCCGCGCGCTACGTGAAGTTTAGAATTTCTAGAACATTCTGGTACAAAATTGCCATTCGCTTAAATAAACAATTCTATCGAGATACGCAGACCAGGCACCAGCGATCGCGCATGTTCATAAAAGCAGCAGCAAATGTGAACTTTTGTTTTACATTGAAATACACTATGCCAATTTATTTCGAGAATTTATTAGGTATAAAGAGGGGTGTCTCAAATTTGTGCCCTTGAATTCCCTTACGAAATCCGGCAACGTACGATACCAAATAAAATACTATTTCACTTCCCCCTAACCCACCTAACAGAGTAGGTATCCATATCCTTGGTAACTCCCGGCATCGTCTCACCCATCTGTAGCGAGGTAACGCTACACGCATGTTCCACGATCTGAAGACCTCTGATAACGTCTCCCTCGGCATCCACCAACGTCTTGCCTTGCTCCAGTGTAATGTTCTGAGGGGAGTTGGGATTTGAAGGGGAAAGGGATTTGAAGGGGGTGTGAGAGGGGGAGGGGATGTGGGAGAGTTTAAAGGGATCTTCTTATTTGTTTACTGAGAGTAACGAAGTAAGTTACTAAACTAAGCAACACATTTCAAGTAATTCATTTGATCTTCTTTTCAGTGATTGACCCTGGACCCCCAAATCCTAGGGCTCACTTTGCTGGCCCAGCCTCCAACTCCTTAAAATGCGAATTACAGTCCTCAAGTTCAATCAAGTAACTTTGATATTCAGGCTCTCGGGAATTTCAAGTTCTAGAATATATTCCAACACATTCTTATTTTTCTTGAGAACGCGCTGTATAATCGAATTAAGGTAACTGCCGTTGAGCCAATGAAATGATGCGATAAATTTGGGTTTTTATCACTCTCTGTGATACTGTAATAAAATTATGGTTCACGACTCACGTACAAACTGAGAGTAATTCAAATACAGCAGGAAGTTAAACATGGTGTTCAGTAATTTAAGACACGCAAAAAGGGTAAGAGCGGTTATTAAGACATAGCTGATATCTCTACCAATGTACTCCATGTATAAAATGTAGTGTACACTGTACAATGAACACTGTACAACGTACTGAACCCCACTATCTAACCTTGGAAAGCTCGGCCATGTTCTCCTTGATGAGATGCTGGAATTTGAACATGATACCTTGGCGTGTGAGCACGGACGTCCCTGCCCAGTCTTTAAATGCTGCTTTAGCTGCCGGGGGATGGTTGGGTTTAAAGAACGTCAATTTGCCATTATACGTTACAGCTAATATGAAAACGGTCCCTTAGGATTAGAAATTCATCCGTTCGAATGTGCCTATCCATCAGAATTTACCTGCCTGAACATCATTCCGGGGCATTGTATTACTGCACACAATCTGCCGACATATTCAACATACAAAGATCAAAATCCGCAGTACCTGAACCTGATTGGACATCATATCACTCTGCACACAACCTCCAAACACAAACAAGATAACAACACTTAACAGACAGACAACACGAGAAATAGGCCGTTCTACGTCATCAACTCACTACATAATCATATGATAATTACGTCATCCTGTCAGCCTATTCCTCTCACGCGGGGTTTAACACAGACAAAGAAGTTTACAGTACCTGACTGGACAGCAGCCTCCATCTCTTCAGGGGTAGATTTGGGAACCTCGTCACCAACTCGTTAGTTGCCTGGGTTATTGACACAGATAATCATATAGGGTTGTCATAACAACACAGTGATAGTGCCTTGTGTTGCCATAGAAACATACGGCAATGTTGTCATTGTTTGTTGTTGTGAGTAGAATCATGACAACTGTGAGGTAACCGGTAAACTACTTTAGGTTTTCATATTATAATCAAATTTGACACAAATTCTATAAATTTTCGTCAAGGTTTGTTTTAGTTGCTGGATTCAAGAGATCAATCCATTCGTTTGTAGAGGATTCCACAAACTCTCCATTGATGAGGTTATGCGTCTTGTACTGAAGGAGTTTTATAAATAAACATGAGAGGTAATTTCATTTTATTCAGATTTCAAAACATCGAATTATTGAATTTGAAAGGAACAACTTCTATGAATAATTTGTGAGATACTTATACCACTCACCAGCTCACTACTCATACATCTTAAACCAAGGGCAGAAGGAAGCCTTGAGAGGACCTTGTGAGAAAGCATGATGGTAAATCTAGAAGAGAAGATTTGGATCAGTCTGAATTGGTTTGAATTTCAAAAAGAATCTAATAATACTGATTGTGAAGTTCAAAAGAGAGAAATTGTGAAAGAGAATCCCAATACATCATTGCTGAAATGACTAATCAAACAGTATAATTATACAAACAAAGTTAGTAAAAAAGAATAATTAAAACATAACTAATTAACAAATAGTGAAATAAGAAGACAATATTTCTTCTCCTTCAGAAATTCTTCTGGTGCTGATGAGAACGATCATCCTAAGGTATTGTGTAGGTTCTGAATAGTTAACATTTGGTATGAACTTCCGTTGGGACAGCCTTATCTGCTTCAAGTCAATGTCAATTTCACAATAGCTTACATTTGCATTATCTTTACCACCATTGTTGACTAGTTGACCACATGCCAATGGGTTTAGAAGTTGATCTATTGACATCCAAGCTAAGTCACAAGTATCATACCCGCACATCATGTTTTTATGAGCACACGATTTGTAAATCTTTCCTGATATTCCAAAGTGTTTACCATCAATAAATTTTCCATCAGCACATTGGAAAACATAAGAGTTTGATAACGACTGAATGAAAAGGGGTTCCCCAGGACTATAAACTGTCCCTGGATAATATGCAACAACAGAATTTTTGGGCAATGATCCTTTAGAAACAAAAACGCCTCTGTTATGTAAATTGCTTGGCATGATACTCACATTGAATCCATAGTTATCGAAAAGGAATCTATGGTTTAGTTTCAGATCAGGGTTGAAACTATCAATTTGATGGAGCACAATCTTTGAAATAAACCTATTTTCATCATCAATGATTGATGTAGGCTTTCTCTTAGCATGATTATTGAAATTGATATAAATCCAAGGTAAAAATCGCCTTTTAAATGACATCAATTTTTATTAAAGGTATCTTTCTTTGCAGATGAAACTTGTGTGTCATCTCTATTTCACAACATCACAGGTCAACATGATATCACTATAAAAGTAAATGATCAACAAAATTTAGAAACTATGAAAACTTTAGCTTGAAAACTGATGCACTATGGAACTCATCACATTCATCATCAGCTAATTCATATGTTGCAATCTTTGAGGAAAATTTTCTTATCACCTCAAAACCAAATCTTCCTGGATCTCCCACATAAATGTCATGGTTCATACAAGATTGGGCCTGACACCATGTCAATATGTCCTTGGCAATAATCTCATCATAAAACATATCACCAAGAAAAATCACTGATCTATCATCAAAAATGAATCTGCATTTCTTGTTTATCAAATTTTTGTCATTAAACAAAACATTGCTTACTTTATTCATACCACAATTAACCTCCCCAGCAAGATTGGCAATGGGATCTATGTCATTGCAGATGACTGACTTCGCACCAGACAAACTAGAGGCAATACCCAGTGCTCCACAGCCACTCCCAATGTCAATCACTGCTCTTCCCCTGACAATAGAAGGATTATCTATAACAAATCGACTTAAAGCTTGTCCACCATGCCAAAACACAGACCAAAATGGATCACTATCCAATTCAGGTACAGAGGATTGGTGATACCATTGACAACTTTTGTCTATGAGGTGAAGTTTAATTTCAGGAACCAGTTGCACTGACTTTAAAATGGTATTCTTAAATATCAATGACTTGAACTTCAGAGCATCTTTAATGAGCATAAGGATAACTATAGATTTACTTTTGAACGGATGCATGTTAGATAACAAGTTGATCAGGGAAATCAAAGTTGTTCAAACCAACATTATGTTGATGGCAACTGGTATTAACAAAGTAAAAAGCATCTAAACATTAAGTATTAAAAAGTAAAAAGTAAAAGTAAGTATCATGGTATTAAACCATCTCTAATCGCATACCCAATTGATCAATAACAAATATTAACAATTATTTTGCACCATTTCACTCCGGTGCCCATTCCATAGTAACATTAAAAAGCAATTTTACAGTAAACAAAAAAAATTAACAATGGAACAAATGAATCAACGAAACAACTAAATCAACATTAGTAATCAACAAAGCAATATTCATTAGTAAAGTGAAGTAAAATAAGCATAATGGTATTAAACCATCTCTAATCTCATACCCAATTGATCAATATCAAATGTTAACAATTATTACACACCATTTTACTCCAGTGCCCATTCCAGTAAAAGACATTCGTCCCATTTTATCCAATTTCACACCTTAATTATGGTCTACAGGTACAGGTTTACATCCAATCATAACAAAAGTTTTCATGACAATAATTAGGCTTGATATAAGGCATTATCATTTTGGAGTGTTTTCAGAGGAGACATTTCACAAAAAGGGCACAATTTCAATATTTCATATAAGTTGTCATTTGTCATTTTGTTTGCCAAATGTTATTCAAAATACGTTGACTCAAACTTTGCCGCGCGGCGCGGCGCGTTGCTAAACACGTATTATACCCCGGTCCTGTTATCGTCACGCGGCACGCTTCCTCACTCCTATGCGGGCTTAGGAAGTAGGAACGCGGCGCGCGTGATAATTCGACAATTGTCTTGCTAAACATGCATATCCCTGTCTGCGCTGCGATGTTGCGCTGGCGCGTGCTGCGCGCGCGTACACACCTATGTGGGTTTAAGAAACAATTGTTTTACGTCGCGTCATGACGTTTAGGACTTTTAATGCGCGCGCAAGCGCGCGTTTCCAAGAGAATTGCTCTACACGTATAGTGTATACCCATGTTTGCGGCGCTCTTACTCAACATGAACACCGGTGTGAAATTGAAACCTGAGGCGGCCGTAACGTTCGTCGGTCGATCGAATGGAATTGGTCGATCGATCAACTCCATTTGAAAGAACAATGTGTTTTACTGGTCCCTAATGACTTGAATCATGTTTAAATGAGCAACATTTAGTTGTTTCCCTACTAGCTCAAAGATTTCCCATTTAAAACACATCAGTCGATCAAATGAAGTTGATCGATCGACCAATTCCATTCGATCGACCGACGAACGTTACGGCCGCCTGATCTTAGTGATCCTGACAACGTTGCGCAGCGCGCGGGGATACCGATAGGGCAAAAATAATTCGACGCGAACGATGAATCAAAAGATTGCAATGCGATCCAACCCGCACACTGAAAATTATTGAAAATTAATTCAATTGAAGAGAAATAAAGTTCTGTCATGTCGACAGCAATTCCCCCAAAATCCATCTTTCCGTTTAATAAATGCTAAAACATAAAATATGCTGTTCTGTAAAATTAAAAGTTGGAACAGTACTATGTTGAAATTTGGTCACTATTTTGATGCAATGTGTTTAATGTGAGCAGTGTCACACACTCGCACCTTTGTTCTAACCTAAGAATGAAATAATTTGTGTGAGCACAAAATAAGCTTCATTTATATGAACTATTTAGAAAATATGTACAATGAATAAGTAGACAAAGTAAACACTTGCAAATTTGTGTGTCTTCTATCACCATTACATTCATGCATGAAGTAAGGACATGTGTATTTTATCAATAACACTTCTAATTTTATGAATCAGTACTTGGACTTATTGGTCACCTGTACTGTCACCCTCGAAAGGCCTCCTGACAGGTTGTATCTATCGAATCTTGCCCAAGTCTTAACAGAATAGATGGAAAATAATGTTTTATTGTTCTAATCTGTTGCTAACCTGTCCAAAACCTGTAGGTGAATTGTCAAAAAGTCCATCACAACCTATTCAGTGCCTGTCAACAAATGTAGAGGATTGTTTGTTTGTAAACCCCAGAGGGGTACCGCTAAGGATGCAGTACTACCTGTCAGGAGTCTTAGTCTTAGTAAAACAGCCACTGTCGGTTTAATTGACCAGGCCGGTGGCAGCCATGCTGAGCATGGAGATTATCCCTAATACTTTTTAGGGTCAACCCAGGAAAAGCCTGTCGAGAAGATCTTTCAAAATTGTCTAATTTATAATACTAGCAGAACCCATGGCCTCCGGCCATCATTCACAATTTATTCGCTTCAGCAATTGGTACAGTATGATGCAGTACTGTAGTTCTTATCAGTGATGAGGTCATATTTTAATCGGGTGTGCCTACTCCTCTATGTGATGTCTATATGTCAGGTCTTCAGGTGGTGTCAAACGTCACTGGTACTCTGGTATGAACATTCCGATCATCGGCAATCGGCATGCTTGATTGGGTACTGAGTGGTGTCAGAAAAATCTGTGGCTTTATATAAGCCACTGGACAGACAGAAATCATAATAATAATAATAATTTAAACTTTTATATTATTGTGGCACATCAACTTATTTCAATGCACAGCTGTGCCACGAAAACAAAATTAACAAATATAGCTTTGACAGTGCACTTAGCATTATGAAGAGAAATAGGTAAAAATTCAAATCAATTAAATAATTTAAAGCGATGAAAAGCACTGTCAGTTAAAACAAACACATATATACAGAAAATTAAAAACTGGGTGAATAAGATTAAAAACTGGATATCAAATAAATTAAAGCAATAACTAGCATGCTTGATTATATTAACTAGTCGGTTCCCGTCCTACGGACGGCGAATGATGGCAGCCGCATGAGCTAACGGCCACATGTCCCTTTGACAGTGATTTGACCGAGCGAGTTTGGAGGGGAAATTCGAAACTTAAATTTCTACGAAAAAAAGCTTCCCACGCCCTATACGGTAACCCAATATTGCCGACAATATTCTCAAAACCTTTACTCATCATAAGCAACTCCATAGCGAAGGAATTTTGAAAAAATTCGAAAATCTTTTTTTCGAAAAAAGGGCGTGGCCTCCCACGCCCCTTAGGAGTGACAATAATTCCGGACAAAATTCTCAAAACTTTTATTCATCATAAGCAACTTGATGAAGGAATTTTGAAAAAATTCGAAAGTTTAATTTTGCGAAAAAAAGGGCGTGGCCTCCCACGCTCCTCAGAGTGACCCAATAATTCGGACAAAATTCTCAAAATTTTTTATTCATCATAAGCAACTCAATGGCGAAGGAATTTTGAAAAAATTCGAAAGTTTAATTTTGCGAAAAAAGGCGTGGTCCCCACGCCCTTCAGAATGACAATAATTCGGACAAAATTCTCAAAAATTTTTTTCATCATAAGCAACTCAATGGCGAAGGAATTTTGAAAAAATTCGAAAGTTTAATTTTGCGAAAAAAGGGCGTGGCCCACCGCCCCTCAGGGTGGCCGAAAAAATCTCATATTATTTTTTCTGATTTATTATAAAGTTTTTGCAACACGATGAAAAAATAATTTCGTTGCCTACTTGAAAACGAATCGCCATAAATAAATATATACAGTATATATTAACAACACGCATTATAAAAAAATATTATATAGTAAGATTATCAAAAGCAATCTTAAATAAATACGTTTTAAGAGATGATTTGAAAATATCGATGTTAGAACAACTTTTAAGTTCTAGTGGAAGACTGTTCCAAAGTGTGGGACCAACTTTCTGAAATGAACGCTCACCGTAGTGTGAGAAAACCCTTGGTTCATATAAATAAATAGAGTGATTATAATTAGCATAACTGAACATAGTCATTAAGTAGTCTGGACCTAAACCATTTAGACACTTATAAACTAACAACAGTAATTTAAACTGAATACGGTATTTGATTGGAAGCCAGTGTAGGTTTTTTAGAGTATCATAAACCGGACAGACAGATATATATTTATATATTTATTTATTTATATATTTATATATGAGGAAGAATTATAAGTAGTAAGATATCTGCTGTCCTAGCTGCAGTTTAACTAAACATCCCAATGCAAGAATTAATGAATTTCCGAATGCAGGAAGAGCATGTTCTTCTCAAAAGATATATTGACAAAGAAAGGAGGGCAATTTTCTGTGGTGTGGCTTGCAGGAAATTTCAACACAGCTCATGGTAAAAGAAAGCTCAAAAAGAGAGACTATGTTTCAGTTGATGTTGTGAAAGCATGGTAGGTTTTTAACCATTGGCCTTAATTGATGAATTACACGAATTTATGTATGCTCAGTTATCTTTATATTCCCTATTCTATACTTTGAATTTGAATTTGAATATCATTTTACAGCACAATTACAATATACATTTTTTCAATAATTTATATAAAGAAACTTCTCGGTTGTGCTGAGGACAGCACAGTCAATCATTAAGACTGTTATCAAGGCTAATCAATACAGTGTGCAACGTGTGTACTTACATCTTCGTGGATAAGAACAGCAGATACGTCGACTGCTGTGAGTTTAAAAAACGCCCCCTCCCCCCTTTTAAGTTTTTAAGAGTTCTTTTCGTAGAATTGTGTTGAATTTGGAGGGTCTCCTGAAATTGAAATTTTTTAACTCTAAAGCTATAGCTGTATTCTGAAGTATAATTTGAATCATACGTTTATCGACGCAAACTTTTCAGATTCGGACCCGAAACTCGTGAAGAAAATGAAGCAGATGAGCAACATGGGTGGGATGAGCAACATGCCTGGATGGCCAGCATCTAGCTCAATGGGCGGAATGAGCAATATGCCTGGATGGCCAGCTTCAAGTTCTATGGGCGGAATGAGCAATATGCCTGGATGGCCAGCTTCAAGTTCTATGGGCGGAATGAGCAACATGCCTGGATGGCCAGCTTCAAGCAACATGGGTGGCATGAGCAATATGCCTGGATGGCCAGCTTCAAGCAGTATGGGTGGCATGAGCAATATGCCAGGATGGCCAGCTTCAAGCAACATGGGTGGCATGAGCAATATGCCTGGATGGCCAGCTTCCAGTTCAATGGGCGGAATGGCAACTCCTGGATTTTTAAAAAATGGGGGGCTAGGCAATATCCGGTTTTCCCAGTTCCAAGGGCAACATGCCTGGAGGGGCCCTTAAAAACAGGGGTGGCGGCAATATGGAGGGCCCCTTAAAAACAGGGGTGGCATGACAATATGCCGGGATAAACTTCAAATGGGCGGAATGAGCAATATGCCTGGATGGCCAGCATCTAGCTCAATGGGCGGAAATGGAATACCTGGATGGCCACACACAACAGGGGTGGAAATTGATGGGGGGCAAAATGAAAAAAAGGGTAGTCGGGTAAGCCTGGCCTTGCCCAAAGGCTGGCCGGGGCCCTGACCCAAAATGAAGTGCCACCCCCGGGAAGTCTCCCGCCCGGGGGAACGAGGAAAAAGAAAAAGGGGGGCATCTCAGGTGTTTCTCTGGAGATTATGGGAGGAAGGAGGAGGCGGAAGAGTGCAAAGGGGGAGGAATGGGGGATGAATGGGGCTTGTGGTGAGGACTGAAAATGAGAATGGTGGAACTGGATTGATTTATAACATATAAAAAACCTGGCTTGAAAAATTCATCCCTGGACGAAGACTGAGCTCTTTTTAACTTTACGGGCAAATGATTTTTTCAAAAGTAAAAAGGTAACTTTTCTTAACTTGTTTTCTTTTCAAATTTTTTTTTTCTTTTATAATATTTTTGGTTTTGTTTAATTTTTCCCCTCTTGTCTTAAGGTTTAAAAGATATTTAACCCCTTTTTAAAAGTTTAAAAAAAGTTATCATCTTTGTTTTTAAAAAATTTATCGTTTCCTTTCTTATAACTCAAATTGTTTTATCTGGCATATACTGTTAATTATAAAAATTCCACCCAAAAAGGAATGATTAACGGTTTGTTTTTGATTTCATTCCAAATTTTTTGACATTTTTAAAATTGAAACCCCCCGCCAATTTTTTTTCAGAACAATTGATATTTGATATCCAACGCGAAACCTACGCTAAAAATAATTCCCGGTTTAAAAACTCCCAGGTAGCCCGGGGGCCCTTTCCCCTTAGACTTGTCTGGACCCCCCTTTCCCTTCAGGGGGAAAAGGGCAAATTTAATAAAACCCATGCATGTTACGCTACCTTTTTGTGATGGCGAATTCCCCCCTATATTTCCCCCAAAAGGGGTTTTCGCGCGCGCCCCCTCCGTGGGGGTAACAGCCCTGGGTTGGTATAAGAGGATGCGCCGGCTTCGGGCCCCTTGGATTCATGCTTAAAACCCGTGTTTGCCTCGACGGACGGCCCCGTTTTTTCTTCTGTGGATGGGGGGGCAAAATGCGTCCAAAATTTTGGGGGAAAGTTGGGCCCGCGCAAGGAAATTTCGGTTTCCCCCCAAAAACCGGGTTTCCCCACGGGTGCCCCCCAACCCTGGTTAGGGGGAAACCCCGGGCCGGTCGGCATTCTCGGAACGCGATTGGAAGCGTTGCGGCCCCCCAGGGCCCGGCCGCTTTTTAGTTGACGATCCGAAATCAGCGCCGCCCGCCTTTATTCTCTGACGCCGCTGCCTGGGGTCACCCTAAAAGTACGGCAAGGCCCGCCCGACCCCCAACCAGGGGCGGGGCGTCCGCCGTGCGCAACCGGTCCGGTTGGGCAAGCAACTCAAAAAACTCCCCTTTACCTTTTTACCCCCCATCCATGTGCTTCCCCGGGGCCCAAAATCTGGGTTGGCAACCTGATTAAAAAAGGGGCGAAAAATGGGAAAGGTGGGGGGAAATTTGTGTTGATTGTTGCCAGACTTTTAGGTTTAAAATTTTTGGGGTAAAAAAAAAAAAGAAATTTTAAAACTAAAAGGTTTTTAAAAACCGCATTCCGAAGGGTTAAAGGGTTTAGGTTTTTTGGTTGGGTAATGGGTTGGGTTTGGAAAAAAATATAATAGATTGGGGTTTTTTATTTTTAAATCAACACCTAAAACAAAGACTCATTGAAATTTAAAAAACAAAACTGATGTATCAGTAAAAGAATACTAGTGCAACTCGTTGCTTTTCATATGAGTTTCACCACACTCAATAATCTAACCAATCACTATCATAACTTAACCAATATTTGCAATTTTAGTGTACAATGGGATTGAGTTGACATAATTTATTAACATAGTTTATTCACTACTCCGTGATAAAATTATTGACCTATTTGAGTATAGCCTGGTATGTTGTAGCATGATGACTATTGTTCATTGGTCTCACAATAAGAGGCAGTCTGGGCTTGTGCTTAAAACACAATTTCTTAAAACCAACATTTGACTCAACAGCTGGCCAGGTTACACCAGCTATCTTTTGTAGCATGTGGCAGTGCTTGGTGAAATCACATGGCCGGTGTATCGTGTTGCCCAATTGGCAAAATCCTTTTATTTATTTATTTATTTATTACTAACACTACTAATACTAATGGTGGTGTGGTCTGTTTGGATCTTTCTGTCATTCTACATGAAGCTACCTGATGGGGTCATGTTGAAGGAGAAATGTCTTGCAAATAGATGCATTGGATGAATTTTTCTTTTTGATTTTAATATATTGAGATCTGTATAATTTTCCATTATACTGAGTATATAATGACAAGAGTATAGTTTCCTTAAGTCCCAAATCTGCATTCTGCAACAAAGCAAATAAATCACATTAATTTAAGCTAAGACTAAGCTGGATTCTAGGCAATGAGATAGCATTTATTTATTTCTGCTGAAATGCTGTTGTTTTACTAGGGCACATTGATTGAGCTAGAGTATAAGTGCTTTGTGCTACATTTAGTATTTGGTTTCTAGTTATTTTTTGCAACTTTTGATTCTAATTCTGTACATTGGGCTCACATATAGGAGCATATTAGATTAATTACTTAAGTATTGAGCTGGATTTTCATGTTTCTACTAACTGAGTGAGTTTTTTGCTGATGGTCGATGCTCCAAAGAATTCTAAAGCCAAGAAAAGAATAAGGTATGTGTACTGTATACTTGTATAAGAATGACAATGTATTGTCAGAGTTTCATTCCCTTGTTACTTTTCTAGTTTATCATTTTGTTATTAATGATTGATCTTACAACTGTAGACATAAATAAATCAATGTGTATGACAATTTGTGATGAATCATTTCATTACAGGTCATTGTTCACTGCAGAGGAAAGTAAACTTATCAGGACCAAAGCTCTCCCTTCTTCCAGTGTCACAAAGAAAGGTGTGTGAATAGATTTAGGCCTTCTTTTTAATTTTCATTGATACTTATATTTAGAATAGTGTTATGTATCATGACTAATATTCTGCAAATCTTGATAGATGATGCAGAGGAAAAGAAGTGCTCTCCAAAGAGGAAAAAGAAGATATCATGGGAACCAAGCAGTGAAACTTACAGATTTGAGGTTGACCTAACTTGCGACAGAGACAATGATGAGTACCCAGAGATATTTTTCAGTGACCTTCTGGGGGAAATGGTAAGTCCTTCAGAAACATCAATTACATTTTACTTGATGTTCCATCTCCTGACAACAGAACTTGATGGAAGACATTTAATTCACCAAGATTTCTGTGTGTTTCCTGTAAACCTGCACAATTAGTGAACTTTGAAACCAGTTAATTTTACTTCAGATAGGATGAAACACTGATACCTAGCAACAGCATTTAACTGTGACACTGGATAACTTCAAACAATCCAAATACTCAGGCACTTATTCCCTCTGATACCATTTAACTGCAGTCATGTGTTGGACCTTTATAAAGTGTCGCCATTTAGCAATCACTGAGGTGGTTTTCCCAGTTCCCTAAAACCATTGATCTCTGATACTGGTTCACAGTTCACTCTACCACCAATTTGAAAACATTGAAACCAAGACACTTTGACACTAGTGTACCCCGATTGTTACAATTGTTACTGCAGGATTCAGAAGATTCTAAAGACGAAGCTGAAGACGATGTCAAACGAATGTCGGAGTATTTCGAAAAGAAATACGTGAGTCGTTCAGCATCGACAGCATGTTAGCATACCCATAGGACGCTGAAACCATCATGGAATTGTATATATATACTCATTGACCAGTCAGGGCACGAGTCTACGGACAACTCGTTCGCTGATTGGTAAATGTCAAATGAACCTGTGGGTAAGCTAATACACCCTCACTAGTCACTTATATAGTGTAGAGTGCCTACTGACAATGTGTAAACTGTATAATGTACTCTGTGTGTAATGGGTATACTGTATAATGTACTCTGTGTGTACACATTGGTCTAGAGTGCCTACTGACAATGTGTAAACTGTATAATGTACTCTGTGTGTAATGGGTATACTGTATAATGTACTCTGTGTGTACACATTGGTCTAGAGTGCCTACTGACAATGTGTAAACTGTATAATGTACTCTGTGTGTAATGGGTATACTGTATAATGTACTCTGTGTGTACACATTGGTTTAGAGTGCCTACTGACAATGTGTAAACTGTATAATGTACTCTGTGTGTAATGGGTATACTGTATAATGTACTCTGTGTGTACACATTGGTTTTGAGTGCCTACTGACAATGTGTAAACTGTATAATGTACTCTGTGTGTACACATTGGTCTAGAGTGCCTACTGACAATGTGTAAACTATATAATGTACTCTGTGTGTACACATTGGTCTAGAGTGCCTACTGACAATGTGTAAACTGTATAATGTACTCTGTGTGTACACATTGGTCTAGAGTGCCTACTGACAATGTGTAAACTGTATAATGTACTCTGTGTGTACACATTGGTCTAGAGTGCCTACTGACAATGTGTAAACTGTATAATGTACTCTGTGTGTAATGGGTATACTGTATAATGTACTCTGTGTGTACTCTGTGTGTGGTTATGATTTGGTCGCATGTGGTGTGTAGTCAATTTTGAAAATTTATTCTGGGATTTTCTTTGTTGGTGAGCTCAAATAATCGCCCGTGTCAGCAACTTGTTTGAACCACGTGACCCGGTTAAATTACCACGTGACCGGTTAAAATGACCACGTGACCTAGTCATCACGTTCAGGGAGGAGTGAAGGGAGGTAAGACGGGAGTCAGGAGGGTTACAGACATTCAGACAGACCACGGATACGACACTTCCGACCCTTTTGTGGATGATTCTGAGGCGGTAAGACTCTCCGAAACAGAGGATTCGGTGCATTAACTTTAAAAACCTATTAAAATGAAGAATTATTATCAACCGCCCAATTCTTGTTCAACTTATAGTTTGCGGTTTTTATTCAGGCCATTTCTAGCTAATTTACATTGATTTATCGTTAGAAACCACCAAAGCAAAAAATACAGCTTTATTTTTCTTTTGTACCAATAAATTGTATCGAAAAGTGCCAAAATTTTGCACACACATTTCAATTGATAGCCCAATCCATCCTCGATCGATTTTTCGTCATTTCGGTAAAGTCAATTTTTTGGTCGATTTTGACCATTTTTGAAGGGTATACATCAGTGTTTTTATTTGGATTTTTGGCGAAATTTTGACATATTGGTTTATGGTCAGTTTTCGAACCAATTGATCAAGATGAATCGAATTATGAATAAAAATGACGATTCAGGCCTATTCTAGCTAATTTACATTGATTTATGGTTAGAAATCTCCAAAAATAAAAGAATACAGCTTTATTTTGCTTTTGTACGAATAAATTGCATCCAAAAGTGCCAAAATTTTGCACACACGATTTAATTGATAGCCCAATCCATCTTCGATCGATTTTTCGTCATTTCGGGAAAGTCAATTTTTTGGTCGATTTTGACCATTTTTGAAGGGTATACATCAGTGTTTTTGTCGGATTTTGGCGAAATTTTGACATATTGGTTTATGGTCAGTTTTCGAACCAATTGATCAAGATGAATCGAATTATGAATAAAAATGACGATTCAGGCTTATTCTAGGTCATTTACATTGATTTATCGTTATAAACACCCAAAGTAAAAAAATACAGCTTTATTTTGCTTTTGTACGAATAAATTGCGTCCAAAAGTGCCAAAATTTTGCTCACACATTTCAATTGATAGCCCAATCCATCTTCGATCGATTTTTCGTCATTTCGGGAAAGTCAATTTTTTGGTCGATTTTGACCTTTTTTGAAGGGTATACATCAGTTTTTGTCGGATTTTGGCGAAATTTTGACATATTGGTTTATGGTCAGTTTTCGAACCAATTGATCAAGATGAATTATGAATAAAAAATGACGATTCAGGCCTATTCTAGGTCATTTACATTGATTTATCGTTATAAACCCCCAAAGTAAAAAATACAGCTTTATTTTGCTTTTGTACGAATAAATTGCATCCAAAAGTGCCAAATTTTGCACATTTCAATTGATAGCCCAATCCATCTTTGATCGATTTTTCGTCATTTCGGGCAAGTCAATTTTTTGGTCGATTTTGACCATTTTTGAAGGGTATATATACATCAGTGTTTTTGTCGGATTTTGGCGAAATTTTGACATATTGGTTTATGGTCAGTTTTCGAACCAATTGATCAAGATGAATCGAATTATATGAATAAAAATGACGATTCAGGCCTATTCTAGTCATTTACATTGATTTATCGTTATAAACACCCAAAGAAAGTAAAAAAATACAGCTTTATTTTGCTTTTGTACGAATAAATTGCATCCATGCCAAAATTTTGCACGATTTAATTGATAGCCCAATCCATCTTCGATCGATTTTCGTCATTCGGGAAATCAATTTTTTGTTCGATTTGACCATTTTTGAAAGGGTATACATCAGAATGTTTTGTCAGTT